>JAVSBS010017009.1:0-35241 GCA_033124195.1 Coracias cyanogaster
ATATCCCTTTGGTCAGTTCAGGTCAGCTGTCCTGGTTGTGTCCCCTCCCAAGATCTTGCCCACCCCATCCCACTGGGCGGAGGGGTGAATGTTGGGAAGAGCCTTGGTGCTGTATGAACACTGCTCAGGAGCAGTCACAACACGGGTGTGTTATCAACACCCTCCTAGGTCCCAGCACAAAACCACTGCTGCTATGTGGAAAACCAGCTCAGCCAGACCCACTACCGTATGCCACTTGACTGGTTGAACATCAAGGTTGTAGTAGCTACAGTTCAAAACTGATTTAGTAAAAAAAAACCCCAACATTCTCCTTCCCTTTCTGTGTTCCCCTCTGTGTCTTCCCCAAGCAAGATCAAAAACCACCGCAACTGTCTTCCTCAGCCTTCTATTCTCTAGCCTCAAAGCCTGTCATGCTTTCTCTAGTTCCTGGATACAGAGTACAAACCTCTCCAAAACTGTATTTTCACAAGCACCCTGTACATATATGTTAAGCAACTGCAGCTGCACCTTATAAGCCTGGGAATCCCACTGCCCATATGCAGGGATTCCTTTGTGAGCAAGAACTGTACCTCACATCCCTGCAGCACTGGAGTCTCTCTGTGGCTTTGAAGTCTGGCCTCTTATGCTAAATGCTGCTGCTTGGTCCAGTCCATCCACAGCTTTGCACAGCAGTCAACCTTGAAATGGGACAAAATGGAAGAGCAAGAGGAATATGTTTCTGCATAGCCCAGGATACCACTGTCTCCACAAAGGCTTTACCAAAAGTGTTATGGTTTAAATCTAGCTGCCAAAAGCAGAACACACTTTGTAAGTAGAAACAAAAATCTAGTTTTAGCTCAGTTAACATTCAGTTATCCAATTAAAGCACAATGGTTATCATTAGCTCAGTCACAATAAGATCAATGGTCCATTATTTTTTAAAAAGTCCTTAAAAGTTTCATGAAAGAAAACTTATCCACTTTTTTCTTTCATGTTATGGTCACCTTTCAAATGTCCTCCTAAGGCAGAGGGTCAGTGATTCCCACTCTTCCCAAGGCAGAGTTGTCTTGTGAGGTGGCACTCTGAGGTCCCGACATCCATGGATCCACATGAATCTATTCTTAAATGTTTGCTAATTACAGTTTGCTTTTTTGTTCACTCATTCTCAGATGAAGTTTGAAAGCTACAGAATAAGTTCACATTGTCTCATCTGGTACAAATGGCTGTTGTTTGCTGGCCTACCATACTACCTCTTCTGCTAGACCTGAAAATCTGCTCCCTAGGAGTGTCAAACTTTCACATGCACTGCCACTTTTATGGCATTCACAGAGCTTGAGTTAAAACAAATAAGCAAGAATCAACCACTAGAAGCTAAAATCAGCTCAGGTCCAAGTCCTGTCAGGTCAATACAAAGCCTGTCCACTTAGACAAGCTATGGCAAAATTTCTATTTACTGGGCTGTGTAAGATAACAGTTTGTTGCCTGAATTCTGATTTCCACTCTGCCCTTGCATGTTCCGTTAGCCAGAAGACAAAAAAGAGGACTAAAGAAAGCAGTGAGCAGCAACTCTTGCTTCAAAAAACCTCCAGTACGGAAGGTGTAGGTCACCACTACAATTCTTTTTACTAGAACTATGTAGTGGTTTCTGAAAGGAAAAAAAAAGAAAAATTCCACTTTCAGATTTTGTTCTTTCAATGTTTCAGACAATCTTATATGTTTTGTTTTCCTTGTTTGAATTGAATTATGAAAAGGCTCTAGGCTTAGTTTTAATTTGGTGATTCAACATTATCTGCTACTAAGGCTTGTTTTTCTGATCATGGCATTGGAATGATGTATAATCAGAATGACAATTTAGATATCAAAAGTTGCTATATTTTTAGTATGACTATAGAAGCTACTAAGTAAAAAAAATAAAAGTCAGAAAATTAAGGGACAATATAACTACTATATTTCACAGACTGAAAACAAATTTTCACATTTGAATTTTGTTGTGCCTGAATAAAGTATTATACTGAATAACTGGATATCTCAAGGAACGTTGGGAAGAGTTTTCAGGCATTACAGACTCCTACTTATTAAAAAATTATCATTGCAAAATATAGTGATGGATGAGTGGTCCTCAGGCTCATTATTTATTTCATCACTTGTAAGTTTTCTTCTCCAGCTCACTAGCTAGAAAATTACATGCAGAAAAGTGAGTCATAACTGTATGAATTGTTACCATCCTTTCACTTGAACTCAATGTGGCTCTAAAGCTGTTTATGTCTTGGTTACACTGAAGTGTCTAACCACACACAAATGAAAGCTCACTATAATACAGATTAATTATAACAGCAGGTTAGTATTTATGTTTTGTTTTTTGTTTTTTTTTGGTAGACCAGGAAAAGTTATTAAGCACTGTAGCACTGTCACTGAATGAGTTTTTTGAAATAAGAGTTTGTTTCAAATCTTGCAATATTTACAGGGTCATTTAAAAGTGATTGAAGAATTAGTGTTTCTAATGCTTCTTTTCATTTCTTGATATTCTTGCCTCTGTTACCAAGGAGAAACTTGAAATTGATTTCATCAACTCTCTGCCTGACCTCCATTCCCATTCTTAGAAAAGAAAGAGCATTAACAGGAATGGTAACAGGTCTCAAGGAAGGAAATAAATGTCAACACTGAAACCCACTGGCAAACTGTACAGTGCATTTAAAACACAAAGTAAAGTGACTAACAAAAAGAAGAACATCTGATGCAGTAAATTCATCTTGCAGGTCTTGGGAAGCTTCCTTAGCTCTGAGCTCCAATGAAGATCTTTTACAATGGATTTTCCTTTTTTTTTCTTCACCTTGTCTCCCATGGAAACCAAGATGATTTAGTAACTTTGTCTGTGTCATTGTCAGTGTCTAAATATGTCTTCAACCACTTCTGTATGACCTGAAAAATTTCAGAAGAATTTGACAGGTGAAGCAGTCTCAAAATACAGTTTTCATGAAAATAAGCATCCAGGTAGAGAAGAAAGATCGTCTAAATACCCTTCCTTAGAGAGCGGCTGCAGGATGACCTTAAACCTTCCTAGTCAAACTGTCTTGAGATAAATCTGTAGTAAAACAGGCTGCCTTGGATTCTACATTTTAGAGTAATATTTGCTATTCAAAGGAATCATAAAATAATTCTTAATTTCTCCCCCCTGTTTTTCCCCTTCCCAAGCTTTACCATATCATGGTTTAATCCCAGCAGGCAACTAAGCCCCACACAGCCACTTGCTCCCTCCTGCCTGGTGGGGTGGGGGGTGGAGAATCAGAAGGTGAAAGTGAGAAAACTTGTGGCTTGAGATAAAGGCAGTTCAACAGGCAGAGCAAAGGCCGCACACACAAACAAAGCAAAACAAGGAATTCATTCACCACTTCCCATTGGCAGGCAGGTGTTCAGCCATCTCCAGGAAAGCATCACATTTAGTCGTTACTGAGGAAGACAAACACCACACCTCAGAACTTTCCCAACTTCCTCCTCCTTTCCCCAGTTTTATATGCTGAGCATGACATCATATGGTACGGAATATCCCTTTGGTCTGTTGGGGTCAGCTGTCCCAGATGTGTCCTCTTCCCACTTCTTGTGAACTCTCAGCCTACTCTCTGGTGGGGTGGTGTGAGGAGCAAAAAAGGCCTTGACTCTGTGTAAGTGCTGCTTAGCAGTAACGAAAGCATCCCTGTATTATCAACACTTTCCAGCACAAATCCAAACACAGCCTCATACTAGCTACTATGAAGAAAGTCAACTCTATCCCAGCAAAACCCAGCACATTCAAGAATATAAAACTATTAATTGATTAATATCTTTTCCATAACCTATAGTTTAAACTCCAGCACAAAAAATCACGGAATGCATTTTTGGTACAAAGGAGCTAGATTAAGAATAGGATGGAGGATCCAAATAAGTCTAGGTCTCTTTCCTAGCATGAGTGAAACAACTTTTTTTCCTTTGGTTTACCTCAATCAGCTTAAAAGACAATGAAAAATATGACAGTGAATCATTCTAGAAAATATGTTACTATGTATATTTCTCATTTTATTAGTTCTATTAGTGTACAATGCACTGATAAGCCTTGCTCTGCTCTGCTAGTTTCACAAAACACTGCTTTACTGTTTTACCTTTTCCCCTAAAGTATGATATATTTAACAATAGTTGTTTAGCTGTACTTAAACGTAACATGAATCAGAAACATGGTTTGAAAGCAAAAGATAGATCAGTGTAGTAGGTAAAGCCTATGATATGTCCCTCTGAGTTTTCTCTTAAAAGAAAAAAAATTGTCAACAATTATGTACAAGAGAAAGTCACCAATTTTTGTACACCATTTTATTGCACGCCCAACAAAATTAACAAAATATGCAGTAAGAAACTGCATACAGCAGGGCTGTTGAGTACAACTTGGAAGTTACATTTTTCCATAGTGTTTAGATGCCTTCAGTATTTCATAGACAAATCATGTAAGCGACAGACAAAATGAGGAATTATCCAATAAGGACAAGCTGTAAATCAGGTGTGCCTTCTACAGAGGGATGCAGATTTATGTGGCTTTGGTTTCTGAGTCAGAGATTTTTACTGAGAGACAAGAAGGCAGATGTTTATGCACACACAGAGAAGTGATCTATGTTTGTCTTACCAGAGCTTGTATTAGAACTGCTTATCCTTACAGGTACTGCATCAAATGTATTAGCTGAGGTATATGAATTAAGCCAAGCATATGTCAAGACAACAGAATTGATGTCATATATAGTTCTGTTCAGGGATGATATTCTCTTGCAGGGATGAAAGAGAGGGGTCAAGCTCAATTCCATTAAACAGAGAGCATCACTGAAATAGATTTTAATACCTTGAATGTAATTACTCACCAAGATTTCCATTATCATCACTCCATCCTTTTGATGGATTGAAAGCCATTGGCTACTCAAGTTTGGTAAGACTGTAAAGTTATCCAGAGCATACAAGGGTAGATATTCTGTATTGTACTCAACTAAGACATCACAATCGGCCAAAATAATTTTTAAATATTAAAAGAAGCAAGAGGGTGAGAACAAAGCAACAACAAAAAAAGCAACAGAATGGTGTCTTCTTAGATTACCATTTGACCTCATTTTTATTTGCAGATACTGATATAAACTCATAATGGAAACCAAGTCATTTTAATTGTCCTTTTTTTCACCCTTTGCCGAGAATCTTCCTGGAAGAAGAAATAAAGAAAATTACATTTTGCCCCTGTTACAGAGCCACAGTGTGCCTTTGTTTTCTTCCATATGAAACACCTACTTTGAAAGTATAGGTTTCAGCTTTGCTTACTAACAGCTAAACAAGCTACAGCTACTAATTCATCTCTACAAACTGGCTTTTTGGATGGTCTCTGGAAAGCCATAACCTGGAAAGTGAAAAGATTTAGGAGGAGTACAGAAAGACAGACATGTACCTCTAGTACATGTACATCTAGTTCAATATTCAGCTTAAGAAACGTATAATGCAAATTACAACCCTGTAATTCCCCAATTCCTTAATGAACTGCTTTAGGTGTTTAAGGTCTCTTATGTCCAGAGAAGCATTTTGAACAGAGAGCTATATGTATTAAAATCTTACTCTGAATTCTGCTAGGATCAGGAAATGATGTATTCTGCTGTGTATGTTGCTTGCAGGGCCTTTTAACCTCTCTAGAAATCATACCATTCCATATGGAACACAAGCATTTGGAGATGTGTGCCTCCTATTGTGTATAATGCCTCTTTCTCTCTTACCCCCTTGAATTGTTTAATGAAAAATGGGATGTCATATGCAGGAAACCATAACAACTTTTGCCTCACCTTTACAAACCATTTTTCCATGGCTAAAGACTACTAAATAGCTGGAAGATGTAGGAGTAATTTCTTTCAAGCATAAATAGGAATTGCTTCCCTGTTCTCTTGCACTGTCTCTCAAATTTTGTATGAGTGCACTAACCACTGAGCTGCTAGGCAGAGGGCAGCATCTTTAAAATACAGTCAAAATTTTGTGCAAATGAAAAAACCTAGGCATTGGCTTCTAGGGAAAAAAAGAAAAAAAAAAAAAGAAAAAAATGTCTAACTGTGTATAAAAGGAGGAATTTACAGATCAGAAATAAAAAGAGGATTTAAGTATACATGTTGTGACCAGGCATTTCTTAGGGCCAGTTTAAGCACTTGAACTCCTTACTTACACAGGCATCTATATCCCTGCATGGAACACTTTATACCGATATCAGAATGTAGATTCTGTCACAAAGACAAAACACTAAAAATTAAGTTCTTCGAAACTGAACATGCTACAGTCATAGCCCTTAATTCCTCAGTGCTTCATGGATGTGAACACATACAATCTCTCTCATTACAATACCTGAGAGTAACACTGACACCAAAAGCTCTAAAACTGTTCAGTCAGGGTTGACATGTACCAGCTTGAATAGGATTTGTATAGATCTAATTGAGGAGCACAACTATGGTTATACATACCTGCGAAGTTTCATCTTCAACAACATAAGTTAGACCGTTAGTAAACAGGGTTGGGAGGAAGCAGGAGCAACTATATGCGGAAAAAGCTAATAATGAATGTAAATTATGGTGGACAATATTTGTAAAGCTTCTGGACAAAGACATTAATTCTCTTTACAATTTTTCAAAATCAGGAGTTAGGAATTGTCCACTAAATACTATCTTCTATTCTGGTGTATATCCAGACTGGCTATTGTCTTCAACTGAATAACATTATGTTACAAAGATGAGTATTTTCCTCTAACCCATTTTTGTCTGTCATCCCTATCCAATCACCGAATCATTTTATCACTAAGTAAATCAGTGTTTGATTACAAAGAAGTACCTACTAAATTTGTTACACTGTGGAAAATTTTATTGACCATCTGGTCAATATTTTAATTACTGTAAAAAACCTAAATCAATTTTGATGACCCATTAGTAGTAGCTGCTTTGCACAGCTGTGTAGAGGCCCCATTAAAGTTCAGGTTCACTGTGTATTAGGCCCCATAAAATTATTAAGCATCAAGTAAATCTATGCCACTTTTTCCAGGTTGTCCAAACCAGAATTCTACTCTCAAAATTTTGAAGTAGCATTCACATAGCCTTCAGTAAAGCCATGCAATCACTGAAATTAATCACATTATAGTTATTTCAGTATCTTTCAAGATGGAGCCCATAAGGAAGTCAGCCAAATACTTGACTTTCTCAGTTTTAAAGATGTGAGAAAGCAAAATAAATCAAATTTACCACTTACTGTATTACAGGACATATTATGCATTTAGTCCTCCCTAGTTTACTTTTTGAAGTATGCACTTAATATTTCATATGACGCTGTGAATAAGAGAAGTCTTGCATAATGAGGATAACACTTTTTTTGAAGAAACTTTTCCTCCTTTGAACTGGGCAATTGAGGGTTGTGTTTGGCATTGCTAAGGAACATCAGTAAAACTACTTAGTGTAACCTAAATCTCAAAAAGATACATTAACTCAAATATTTAGGTATTGGATGTGTGTTAACCTAACTAAGAAAGAGCCTTTTTCTGTTTGTCAGTATAATATACACCACTTCAGTACACTGGAAAACCAATTTAAATGCTATTACTTTAATAACATGGTGGGGAGGGAGGCTGTTAATAGCCCTGATTTGGACTAATATTCCAAGCAGTGAACTGCTCATAGTCCTCTATATTTCCTAAATTCTCTACCAGCAGTAGAGAATAGCTTGCATCTCGACTGATGACATGTTATTGTTTGTACTCTAATACAAGTCTTGCCCGCTGTTTCCCTGTCACTTGCTTTCTTCCAGTGGTTATACTTTCTATTTGCTTTCATATAATTGCTCTGAAAGACAAGAGAGCTCAAGGTTGTCAAGGAAATTTCACAGCTAAGTAAAGCTCAAAGAAATTTACACCTCAAAAGAACAGCTTCGGCTTATATGGAAAAGTTAGCAATCCAAAGTTAATGTCAGCCCTTCCTCAAATAAAGGATGAAATGCCAAATGCTGTTAAAACTTTCAAAGTCTATGACAGTTACTTTATTAAATATACAAAATGTGACTCCATTCCTGAATAGATATGTTAAATAGGTTATGACAGAGATGCTAACACTGTCACTGATGAGCTCAGCTTGGTCAGTAGCAGGTCTGACTTGGAGCCAGCTGGCATTGGCTCTGTCCAACATGGGAGAAGCTTCTAGCAGCTTCTGACAGAATTCACCCCAGTAGCCTCCCCACTACCAAAACCTTACCATGCAAACCCAGCACAGACAGGAATCTTGGCCTTACTTCTGAATCTTAATTGTATGTGTGTGTAAAAAGTAGTTGCTGAACTCTGACCAGTGTTTTGTAAAAACATTACTCTTGACACTGTTTACACTGTGACATCACATTCATAGAGACTAACTCTTACGTCGTGACCAGTGTGTTTATCAGGTATACTGCTTTCATACCATACCTTGTATTTGCTTCTTTTCTGGCACAGTTAAAACTTTATTCTCAGTAACTTTTTTTCCCCTATGGAAAAAGACCTCTATGAAATCTGAAAAAAAACTCCACAGTGAAGAACAGTGATAATTCAAATTACATGTATAACAGCATTCAGTTAACACACAAATATTCAATAGTAGTGAACCTGACCGTTAGTAACAAATGGTTGTGTTAACTGTGTTGACTTTAAAACAATATTGAGAGAAAAGTACTGATAAAAAATTTAAAAAGTGGCCTATATATAATGTAATACTTTTGAGTTCCATAATTTCAAAGAGTGAATAATGTATCGAGGTCAAAGATTTGTGTATACCCAAAATGGAATGACATTCTCTAGCACGTTCTTCTTTCTCATTTAATGGCTATGAGAACAGTATTCACATGCCCTTTTCGTTATTTATAATGAGGGTTTAGGAATTCACTTTCAGTGCTTTCCTGTACTCTGAACTGCCAGTTATCTTACTTCTCCTTTATCATGTCGAGATCAAGCCAGAAGGCTTTTGTTCTGACTGGTAGCTGGTGTAATTTCATCGAATTCAAGTGCTTTTGCTTGAGGTACACAGGTGTAATAGACCACAACTTAGCCCATGGCATTTTAAGATTAAAAAGCTTGAAGTTATACCTAAGACACAGTGATAGAGTGGCATTTCAGATGTGCCTCTATGTTAGTCTTATTTCCACTAATTTCAGATGATTATGCATCCCAGATTAAAAACTCCTGATCAACAAATGCCATGTGACAATTTCCTGACTTCCTGGAGTTTTCCTCTGCCCTTTTCACATATTAGTCTCTCTGCTTGTTCATGTACTGAGACATAACACCTCCTTCCCTAACTCTTCAACCTTTTCTCACAGAATTATCCTTTCTATTCAGCGGAGGGTTTTTTGCATTCTCAACTTTGAATTATATTATTCCCCTTATCCTCATATATTCCCATACCCTTTTATTTTCATTATGTCATCAATATGACCTAATGCAAAAAAAAAAAAAATGTCATGTTATATGCTGTAGAGTTTTGTTTTTCCCTGAATTTTCTCCAAGTAAGAAATTCTGACTCAAACTACTCTGCCTACTTATATCAGCCATGTTAGCAAATGATTTAGACTATTTAAATCAGGGTACAAGGAAAAAGGGGAAGCCTCTATATCATAGTACCAACACAGTGTATTGTCTTCTAGTCATCAACAGTGATGGAAGATTTGGACTGAGATGCTAAACTGCTGCAGGGAAAGCAAGTGCTCTGTATCTTAACCTATCCTTGGATTGTATGCTTTAAACTCAAACACAAACGGCTCAGAAATTATCCTTCTTTATCAGGTATACCTCTTTTCCTAGGAACAGGCAAGTCTCTGAGCCATAAAACTCCACAGGCCTGGCACCTTACACAACATACCACAAAAATAAGTGAAGCTGCAGATTGACTCACACACTATATCACGTGCCTCAGGAGAGCAGCAGGGATGTAGAGAAGTGCTCTTTGAACTCAGCTGTTGTAAAAGTGTCTAGAACAAAAATCTATACAACAAGGTCAAGCTGTTGGAAAAGAAGAGGGAAAGTCTGATAAAAAGACTGACTGCAACATGAACAGCTTATCATCTGTGAAAAAACGCAAGCCAAAAACTTCATTGACCTAGAAGAGCAAAAGCATATCAAAACACCGAGGATGTATCAGAGCTCAGGACTTTTCTAACTTACACTATTAAGAAGCTGTTCTTCCTATGAATGCTTCTAAAGGCCCTTCCTTTATCACACAAATCACACAACTGTATACAACACTAACGGCAGTTAGATATTTTAAGTTTCTCCAAATACATAACAAGCAACACAATCATAAAAACACTCATCAGAACAGAAGCCCTAACTGGAGAACAGCCCATTGTGTACTGGCTGGACCAGTTCAGTGGGATGATCCTGAGATAGTTCCTTCCTTGATGATATAAAGTATAAAGCTATGCTAACTTGCATGCCCTTCTGTTTCTACCTTAACTGCTGTGTAACTTTGCAGTAAAAGACAGAAAAGAAACAATATCATTAACAGAGCAGAGGTATCATAGCAAGTAAACTACCTTCCCTTAAACTACACGCTGCATGCTGTAAAGGCTCTTTGGGAGAATTCTTCTCCTTTTTTTACTTACTTCAGAATCGGAGTCTATTAAATCAAGTGATTTGCACAATGTCCCTGCTGAAGTGCAGTCAACACCATAAAGGAATCTCATCTTCTTTATTCCACTGTGATTCCACAGCAATTACAAAATTCCAAAGCCTACAATTTTAGTAGTTAACATTCATGCTTGAATATCATTTAAGCAAAATTGATGAAGTCTGAATATATTAAGGACAAACCTACTTATGTTAGAATTCTATCCCAGGAGTCTTAGTAGGTTATAATCAAGTCATAAAAGGAAAAATCTTGGCTTCAGAAATGTAAGAATTCAAAACCTCTGAGAATTCAAAACAGCAGTTTTTC
The DNA here is from genome assembly GCA_033124195.1 of Coracias cyanogaster. NCBI lineage: Eukaryota > Metazoa > Chordata > Aves > Coraciiformes > Coraciidae > Coracias > Coracias cyanogaster. Next base: position 10,944 of record JAVSBS010017009.1, read on the forward strand.
AGTGCCATTTTACCTTCATTACTGAGCACAAGGTTTAGTATTATTTTTTTCATCAAATGTAAGATCTGAACTTTGATTAAGAACACACATAAAACTAGTGCAAAGAAATAAGATTATATTTTTTCTCAGTGATAAATTATTTTAAAACTGTTTAATACTGAAACTGTTATGTTTCAGTATTGAATAGAAAATACATAAGCTCCTGCAAAAAGAAGGAACTTCTTTTTGAATTTGATGCAGAAAATGTGTGATTGTATCTATTAAGCATCATAGGCACTATTTTGCCACGTAAGACATTGTGAGAGCAAACATGTGAATGGCAAAGCTAGAGAAGATTGCTCTTGAATATGAAAGATGATCACAATTTTCACTCACTGAAAGCCTGCTGGGAATGGCATCTGTGCTACCACATGAATCCTGTGCTCACGGTTGCCTTATGGTCTTTCCTCAGTGTTGATTACCAAAGAAATTGCTTTAGATCAGAGCAGAATAAATATAACTTGTCTTCAGCAAGCAAGATGACCGAAGTATAACAAATAAATAATCCTTTTTTCTTTCCATCATTCCTCTTTTCATATATACTCTTGGAGCACACAGTCCACGACACAAGACTTCCTGGGTCTCATGCTAGGTCTTAACTGCACAGGAGTTTGAACACCAGATTTTCATAGATGAGACAAGTTATTAAGCGTTTCCAAAATAAAGATATCTTAGGTTCAGATGATGATGTGGTGAATGGAGTTAAATCCAGTTAGTGGCCAGACACAAGTGGTATCCTCAGGGGTCAGTATTGGGGTCTGTTTTCTTGAATATCTCCATCAATGATCTGGATGAGGGGATCGAGTGCACTCTTAGTAAGTTTACACACTGTACCAAGTTGGGCAGGAGTGTTGATATGCTTGAGATTAGGAAAGCTCTACAGAGGGATCTGGACAGGCCGGATCAATGGACCCCAGCCAGTGGGACAAGGTTCAACAAGGCCAAGTGCCAGGTCCTGCGCTTGGGTCACAAGAACCCCATGTAATGCTACATGCCTGGGGAACAGTGGCTGAAAAGTGGCCTGGCAGGAAGCATGCTGTGGCGGTCTGGGCGCAGGGTTGGTTTCCCACACATGCCCAGCTGGCCGAGAAGGCCAAGAGAATCCTGGCCTGTATCAGAAATAGTGTGTCCAGCAGGACTAGGGAATTGATCATCCCCCTGCACTCAGCATTGTTAAGGCTGCACCTAGAATACTGTGTTCAGTTTTGGGACCCTCACTACAGAAAGACATTGAGATGCTGGAGTATGTTCAAAGACGTTCAACAAAGGTGGTGAAGGGCCTAGAGCACAAGCCTCATGAAGAACAGGTGAGGGAACTAGGGTTGTTTAGCCTGGAGGAAACGCAATCAGTCTCTTCAAACATTCAGGTCTTTAGGCAGTTTTGTTTGCTTGTTTTAAATGTCAGGTCTCTGGTATCTCTCAGCTCATCAGCTGTCTTTTTGTACTGTAGTTCTACTACAGTTTGTGTATGCACTGTTTTGTTAGATTAATCCTGGCAGCATCCTTAGCACCAAATCTCTCATCTGCTGTGAGCTCTCTGAGTGCATCCTGGTATGCCTGAGCATGAAAGTTACATGGTCCTTATATTATGCTGTAGAGGACTACTCCTGGCACTTCAGGTGACTCCCTGCACTAGAAATCTTTTATATCTTTCAAGACTTACTCCACAAGACAGCCTACTATGGCTGCCGACACCAGTATCACTATCCATGCCCTACTGCTAGAACAGCTTCATGTAGATCATGTCCCTACAAAAACTTTGTATCGTTGTCATTTATATGGCCTCTTTGCTAGCAACACTGCAAGGAAGGATATTTTCTGAATGCGAAATATATCTTCCCCAAAATGCTCCACAGGATCACACTATACAAGAGAAAATAAGTGCAGTAAGATCTTGCTTCTCACCCAAAACTGAAAGCTGTCTGAGGGGTGGAGCCACATGGCTGTACTCACAGACCCACTGAGCTCTTTGGAGCCTACAGATGACATTCCCTTCTGCTTAGGTCTTTAGTCTGACTCTCTTGGCCACAAACTGTTCCATCTGGAGCGACAAGGTTCAGTCAGTATTTCTTGGCACACCCATGCATAGATGCCATCTTTTTCTGCAGCCACAAGGTTGTTGTTACTGTTCTCCCTAGCAATGTGCCCCTGTACCTGAAATATCATCCAGGAAAGTTTGGCCTAGTTGGTTCCCCTGTGCGCCCTTCACATGGCTAATTCTCCCACAAGGCTGTATAGCCCCCATTGTGAGTACATGGCAGAACACACAGGAAGGTGATTTGGATTGTCCCGGGACAGTCCATCCCTGCCTTTAGGGTGCATAAAGCAGGCACCTGCAGTCTATGGCCATTGCATCCCTATGCATTCACTGTCATTGCCCACCTCCCACCTTAACTTATGCATGTCGATCAGCCTATGCAAAGCCCATTCTTCAGGCAGGCTTGAGCATGCAGTGCAAAATTGTCTTGCTGTGACAGATTTCTTAGAGGGGTGTGTGAGCTGCAGGTGTTTTCTGCACAGTCTCACCAGAGGAGAGAATCTGCTTCCTCTAGGAAGGTCAGTGCAGCTATTCACTGTCACCAGGATGTAATAGTCACAGGCAGGCTTGCATTGCTTGACAGGACACCATTTTGCAAGGCTTCCTCAAGGACCCTCCCTGCAGCCTGGCAATCCTAAGAGTACCTACCAGATGTTATCCAGCTCCTCTTTGGACATATCTGCAAGACCTCATCTAACAGTTTATGAGCCTGAGCCTGACATTTCAGAAAAGGCAGGAAGAAATCCTGAAAATTAACATTGCCAGAGGTAAAATCATGTATCGGCTTAGGGGCTATAACAAAACAACCTTTAGAGAAGGTCTGCTGGGGACTTGATGGGTGCCTTCCTGGTCCTGTGATGTGTCACATTCTGCTTTTTCTTAGGACTCCAAGAGTTAAAATATTAATCTGACGGTTATGAGGCAGTGAACAACAGAAAACAGGTTTCCATAAGGGACTGCTACATTTATAAGCATTTGGATTACTCTATTTTTGTTCTAAACACGGTCAAATCTCTCCTACTTCCCACTCTTCTAAGAGTATGCCAGACCATATTTCAGGATTATTGACCATAGGCACCATCCCAAAAGGCTTGAAAAATACCAAATGCTCATCATCACTTGGACCCTGATTTTATTTAGGAAAAAAATATCCTGTCTGTACCTCAGTGGTTTGCTTCTTCCATAGAATTTCTGCTAGGAAGCATAGAGTTCAGTACATCTATTTCCAGATTGATAAACTCTGTGACCATGAGAGATTTGTGCAGCAGCATTTTCATGACATGATAGCACCTTGGATATCTCCATATACAGGTTATACAAAGATTAACAGATTACACAATAGGTTATACAAAGCTATATCTGCTTTATCCACACCTTCAGCTGCAGATCCCTGAGTGCAGATGAGTATTTAACAGGGGAAGATGTTCTACTTTGTCATTTTAGACTTATAAAATTGCCAGCAAGAAACAACACACACTGCCTTTCTGCTCTTTTAGTATTTGACAGTGGCAAGGAAAAGATTAAAGAATGACTTGAGTAGTGTTTAAATAGACTAGACAGGAAGGTTCATCTCATATCCCCTAAATTGAACACCATTGTGAGCTATTCTATAATATAGTTAATGTCTGATGAAGACACATTTGATGTGCATAGAACAGATTTATCTGTTCTAACAATGAAGTTGTTAGAGTAGTTCTAACAATGAAGAGAGAATAGCAGCCCAGAAAGCGCGCAATGTGGAGAGGGATGTTTAATTTTTTTTCTAAGTGCAAATACCTCTGTGTCCACATTACTTCAGAAGGCATTTTTTCCTCTGTCTACAGGAACTTTTGTTCTTAAATTACTGAAACTATCTTCTGTTCTTGAAGTATGGAACAAAATTTTATGAATTCCTTAGTACCTGTCTTCACAGATAGATATGATTCTCTTGTTTTTAAGATATTTTCCAGCACTGCATCAACTTCTTTTACCCCTGTTATGATATTCTTCCGTACTTCTTCAGGTGTCTTTCAACAAAGTCCTCTTCACTAAATACTTGACTGCCTAGAGACAGGAGTCTTGTTCATCACCTAGGAGATATCATGGGGGCAGTACTAGGAATCACCCCTTGTTTTGGCTTTGCAGGGCAGGTCTGGTTTTTTGCTTTGTATCAGATCCTCAGGTGTATAAACTAGCTCTGGAGTCCTACCCATTTCCTTTTGTCAACTGATTTGAGAATTTGTGTGTCTAACCATTCAATTTTACTCTGATCCTGTTTTCTGAAAAAAACATGTATTTGCAGCCAAAAATGTTGATTTTATTCACCAGAGGCTGCTTGCCAGAGACCTTTTGGCAATGGCAGTAAGTGGCTTATAGTCACTGACCTTCTGTAAATAATGAAATCAAATTATTTTTATTCTCAGAGACTAAGCTAAAGATTTTTTTTCCTGTTTAATATTCCTTATTGCCAGTGATGTATAAGCCACACATCTCCAGAGCTGTCTTATGAAAAAAGGAATGTACCAGTAAGCTCCTCACAGACATTTGTAACTACAGAGCTCCTGGTCTCCACTTTAATATGATCTGCCTGCTCACTTTCTGTACAAGATTTTCCAAGTATGTTACCTTCATTTCAACATAACCTTTTCCTCAGTAGGCTTTAATTTAACAGGCTCACCTCTTCCACAGTTGTCAAGTCATTAGTCATGCTTTTGTACCATTCTATCATCATAGTCAGACATCATTCTCACACTTTAGCACTTTCTTGGTAAGCCTTAGCATAACCAGTGATAGCCTGAGGAAACAGTGGCTCCTAAACTGCACACTGAATGACTGTGTGAATGGGAGTATTTATCTTCTAGGGTTTTTTCTAAAGGAATTTGCTGAAAACCTGAGGATCTTTCAAAAATAATAAATAAATAAATAAATAGAAATTCTGGTATCAGCCTACTACTCTTGTTGATAATAAAGTAACTTCCCTTTATTACACACTTACCTAATTCTTAAGTATGCCGTTTTTCCTAGAGGCACAAAGAATGCATCTTACCTGATAGCTCTTCTATACATATCATTCCCAGAGCTATACATGTCGGGGGGGGAGGAGAGTTTAACTTTTTGAGATTCTGTGCTACATGCAATTTAGAGCTTCTTTGTCCACTTGAAGATATCCTCAAACAATTCCTCAATTGTTTTAGTTTTCTTACTCTCCAGTGAGTCCACATATTGGTAGATTCTTAAGTGTATTACATTTTTTGCCCTGATACTATTACAAAATGAACATGTTATAAAACCCTTCAGAACCTGGGAGTCCAAAAGGTGTTCCTGGCTGACATGGGTCATCAGATACCATTTTTACCTTTCAATACAAACTTCCAAACAGGCTCAGGTAGCTAATGGGAAGATGTACCCTTTTACCCTCTGAAGAAACGTGTTAGTGTTTTGGGTTCTCTGTCAGTAGTCTAGCACCCAGTTTATAATGATTACACACCCGAGGGAATAGGACGTATTGATGTTTGCTTCACTTAGCCTGTAACTCAAGCCAGATAAGTATTCCTCTGCAAAATCCACACCATTAGATAGGCTTCATGGAGTTATAAATTCTGACATGATAAAACTGAAGGAAAACCAGAGTTAATCCACTCACAATACAAGCAAATCCCAAAATTCTGCCTACCATTTTCCAAGTCCAGCCTCTACATCTGTAGACACGTATTTAACCCCTACAGTTAGAACAAAAGCTTGAAAGCATAACACACCACACAGGAGAGACAACTTCATTAATCCACTTAATGTCATTTCAACCACTGGTATATGAAACATTTTTCATTAGTTCATCCTGGCTAAGATAAAATGAACAAGAGGCTTTCCTTCTTCAAAGGAACTGTATTACAGCCGTTGACCCCCTCAGTTTCTAGTAATGGTGTTTGGGGGCAGCCCTCATTCACATCTTATGTTACTGATGTGCTGAGAAGGCTGCTCAGCTTCCTCAGTGGAGACAAGTCCGGATGCCATCAGCATGCTGCAGGTAATGTCCTCAATGCACTCAAATGTCCATGCTAGTCCTCTTGACAATGCAAAACCTGTTGAGTAGGAGGAATAGCTACCTTCCTCCTGTAAATGTAACTTCTACACTAACATTTGGGGGTTTTTCCTCAAAATACAGCTTTTGTTCTACTCAGGAAAAGAACTTCACACAACCTTCACAAAATTTGCGTAAAATCTCGTGTAACCTCAAGCTTGTGTACACAAACGCAAACAGATGTTCCAGCTTTACCCATAACTATATGTGATCTTTAGGAAACAACAGTAATGTGTTTTCTGAAAATCAGGAGTTCTAATGCAAAAGCAGGTCTGCCTAAGTATAGAATTTTCTCCCTAGCAGCTAAGCTAAATACTGCCAGGCTAGGCACTTGGTAACATGAAGAATAAGAAAGGAAAAGGGTCTCTCACTTCTGTATCAGCAGCAGCACTTGGCTTCTACTTTAGCTGTGAACAGAAGCAGCAGTAATAATCTCCCTCTGTTGAGGAGAGTGTAAAAGTCCAAGTTATTGTTGGAAGAATAGAACTGCAAAATTTCTGTAAAAAGGATAAGTGTTTTAAGTGGGGAGAAAGCTTGGGGTTTTTTTCACATACCTGTTTTGTGAAGCTCAGAAATGGAGTGGATAACATTCTCAAGACTGTTCCATCTTCCTGGATCCTAGGGCTTCAAGTAGTCTGATCCAATTCAGATATGAAACAATCTCATCCTGCAGCCTTCCCTTTGCACACAAAAATATGACCACCTTTCTTTTGCTGTCAGTCAGTGACAACAAATTGAGAAATAGATAGGCATGTGCTACAATGCCAGGAATCTCTCCTTGGCAAATTGCAGCTGTTGGATATCCTTTCTTCCGCGTGTTTCATACTAATTTGTGGGAAATATCCAGAAACTAAGCTCATAAAGCTGATTACGAAGCAGGATATGTGGAGTTGAATTCAATTTTCATTTTTAAAATAAGTTGACCAATAAAGGTTGCTACTGCTGGAACAGTTCCCTCAGTTTTTCAAGGTACCTTTGACACACTAACCTTTTCTAAATGCATCTGGAACAGTGTTTGGAGAGTTAGCCTTCAACATGCACTTATGAAAGCATACACAATATATGTATTTATGCACACATGTATGTGCATGCACATATCCATTCTCTCTTGTTATAACATATACCAAACAGCCTATCTTTTTCTTCTGCCTTTCAAACCTGCCCTGGCTGTACAGCTTAAATAGGTATACACTCAAAGTCTTATGAAGTGCTGAGCCATACATATCTGTAGATTTTTGAAAATGTCAAAAGAACACTGCCAGTCAGATTTCCTCACCCACAATAAAACTTGAATATAAGTCAAGGTTAAGACAGTTAGTTTCAAATATATATGAAAATATTGTAATATATTGTAGCCACACTATTTGTCACTAAATAAACAGAATACACATTCATATCTATCTAGATATATATTGCATACAGAAATGCACACGCTATTTATGCAGCAGTAAGAACTAGAAACCCCTTTGATTATGTTGGCTGATAACCTGTTCCTAGCAATGGTAAAAGACAACCTGATCATTCTGCTTCCTCTGGTTTTGGCTATCTGTGTTAATAACTATAAGGCATTTCTGAGACATCTCTAGATCATAGAGGGATATAGCATTTAGTTGAACCCAGGAATCCATCTCTCTTGCTGAGAATATCTGAGTAACCATGGTGGATTGAAACTCATCTACCAAAATGTCATTTTTATAAGGAACCTATTCAACATATGTGCACATCAGCTCGATGAGCTGTGATATTTCAGCACATTAATGATATTTTTCTTCTGTGTTGCCTAGCTAAAAAGGAATCATAATATTTTGACCCTCTGGCTTGTTATTTTAGAGTACAAATGCTCAGTGGCTGTCAGTACCTGAGCTAAAATGGTAAAAGCCAGGTTACATATGCAGCATAGATATATCAATAAATTAGCTAGTATTTGCTACAAAAGGACTGGGTGAGTAACATCACTATCCCATTACAGTTGGCCGTAAAGCTATAAGTGTGTACCAAAAAAATCAAGTTGTGGCTTTGTTTCCTTTTACTTAGTTTTTTAAAAGATAATCAGAGAGCTTGAAATCTACATTTCCAACAAGAAACAAAAATAAATTAAACAACAACCTCTATCACATGGTCAAGACCTTTCCTGCACATTCAAGATTAAAATAGCTTTGGGATTTAAATGTGTTATCCTCTGCTGATTAAAGTCAACATCTTTAGACATAAAATGAAAAGAACCATTGTACAATTACTACTCTAAGATCAAGAACAAGCAAAATTAACAAAAACCAATGAAAAAAACCAACCACATTTTAAAGGAAAAATAAGCATTAGGATCACAATAACTAACCAAGATCAGTTTTCCGTCTGCCAGACGTTGCTTCACAATGAAATAAAACCTGCTGAGTTCATCAAAGTGGAAAGGGTTTATTGCTACATCAGACTCCAGATCACTGTGAATTTAATCACAAGAAAACCAAAGAAGAATGTAATGAATTAGCTGGGAAAAGGGTAACTGGTTTTCATTTCTTTTACTTCTTACGGCATCCTAATCTGAATAAAGTATCACAGAGTCTTGGTTGAGCCTAAGATTAGAAAGAAATGTGTATAATGCATAGTTTAGAAAGTCAGACTCAGATGTTAACAGCTAAGATAATTACATACAAAGGAAAAAGTTGACAAAGGAGGAATATGTAGTAGTAGTGCATAGTCAAGTCGCATGATTGCTGTTAGTCTCCACAGAGGATAAGGTGATTTCTTACAAGTTTAGAACTGGTTTATATGCGTGTTGGCTCTTTCACTGGGATAGACTGTAATGTTTGTTATGTTTTTAAACTTGCTAGCACTGCAGAGATCCTTGTTTACAAGAGGCTCTGCTGTTTTCAACCTTTGCAAAGGCTGGGGACAAAGCTCTCTTTCAGTAAATTGTCAGGGGAAAAAAAAGTACTAATTGCAAGTAAAACAAACTCTCAAATATTGCTGTTAAATAATATTGCATGAAGTGGTATAGTCCCATCTAGTGGTTAAAAATTTCTTCACTGTGTAGAAGAAACAAATACAGCACCCAAGCAATAGTCCCAGCAGATCTGTAAATGTTATTATCTCTAAGTATTATACCAATATTCTCACGCTAGTATAAGTTCCAAGCACACTATATTTGTTATACTACATCCTAAAGCAGAGCCACATACAGTGAATACTCCAAGTCCACAGCTAATTCCTATGAAAACAGATACAACTGCATCTCAGAACAAAGATATAACTGATTTTATTTTGTAGCTGACTTCGTTTCATGAGAATATTTTCTTACAATAAGTATCACTCTCCAGTGGTATTCTGCAAAGTGGCAGCTGACGGTAACATCACAAACAGCTCTTCACAGATATTGTGGATTATATTACTATTGACACAGCCTTAAAACCAAGCAGAATTCCATTTTTCCTACAATTGTAACATCTCTTTCACAGTCTCCAAAGCAGTCTTTCAAGGAAGGCTGGGTCCTGCCTCTAGAAAGGTGTATGCTTTTATTGCCAGCATGTGCATGTAGTATTTAAGACTATTTTTAAAACTCTGGAATTTCTTGAAAATTGTTTTAATAAAGCTCAAAAATACCCATCTTAATCAGCTAGTAAGGAAATTAATTCCTAAAAGCATTCACAGATCACAGTGTAACAGGCTACCGTTTTGGAAACAAAATGACTGGTTGCAATACAGCGAGACTTCTAGTAGCGGCCTAAATCAAGGGCTAATGTATAAGTCACACCACCTCAATAGGGAATGTAAGCAGCACAAAGCACCCTAGGGTTATTTCACTATTTAGGTAAAGTATAGGAAAAAGCGCGGTAATAGTTTACATAAGTAGTGAAATGCATAACATGGGCAGGGTGAGAGTAATGTCTTTTTCTCACAATGTTGCTACAACCACTGCAATAGTTACCATCACTGCTGCTGAGAAGGAGGGTCACACATCGGCGCCACGGACGCAACAATGCCTAATAACAGCCCAAAGAGACTAATGTGGCAAGGCATTAGAAATGCTCTTACACATGAAAACACGCTAGATAACATGATATCTTGTTACAGTTTTCCAAATAAAAATTACATTGACTTACCACCTCAGTGACACTGCCCACTACACAGAGGGCACAGCCAAAGCCCTGTTCAATTTTTTCGATCATCCACTCTGGAAAATGAGGTCTTCTACTTTTGCAGTCCTGCAAATCCGTGTATTGTCCCCAAAGTATTCTAGTCACCCATTCAGTGTTATATGTGCACATTGTTCAAATAAAAAATTGTGAAGTTATTTTTCAGAAGGCCTAGAAGATATTTCATTGCAAGTACACCCAATTCCTTCACAATATGCAATACCTGTTCAGTATACCCTAATACCACTAATACCCTCAACCACTCCATTATTACATTGCCTGGTTGAGTTACACCCAGCCAGCAAGAAATCAGCTTCCAAGCCTGGGCTATGGGGCTGCAATATATGGGAAGCAGAAATGTGTTTCAGAATCCCCCAAATTACTTAGCTTTCTCTGACATTTCAGAGTAAGCTTGACTGAAATTTTCCTCAGTTGTATGAAAAAAAAATATATATTTTAAAGCATCAAGAAATGCAGACATATGTGAAACTCTATGTATGTCAGCTGCAAACAGTAGGAGAAATGCTGCAATGCACATTGCAGGATGTTAAAAGCTGACATATATAGTAAGAAAAAGTCTTGACCTCCTCCTGTATAGTTCTGTATTGCACTAAGGTACTCTTCCTGTGTTCACAGAACAGAGCTGATTGCCTGTAATAAGATTTTTGGCTTACATTTTGAGGATAATGCATTTTTCACTCATTTGCAAATAAATGTATTCTGTTAAGCAGTATTTCTGAGTTGGATGCCCTTCTGTTCTATTTGCTTGTATCTTTCCAATTTAGTGACCATTTGAGATGGCGTGAGGTTCTACACCTTTCCTTTTCTTTCCAGAAAGGAGATATTATCAGTGAAATATGAAATGGCAAAAATTGCTCCTTTATGATAGCTCTGAATCTGCAAATATAGTCTTCTCTACCTTCACCACATTTTCTACAACTGAGGTTTTGTAAAATGGTATTCCTGAAGAAGTCTGGTAAAAATTTATCAGCTAAACCAATTTAAGTCCTTATTAGCCAATGTTATTGCACCGGTAACATGTATTTACATAGATCCCTAATAAAAATCCAGCAGTTACATAGATCCCTAATAAAAATCCAGTATTTTCAAAAGCTTATTACACTTGCTTTACCTACTGGAAATTCTAATATACTTCTGTACCAGCATGCAGGCAGTTTTAGTAGCACTCCTCACCAACATGCTCTAATCCTGTATGCCAGGGCCACTAGCAATAACATTCAATAAAATTGTTTTCAGGCTAAGGCCTTCAGACTTTCTACGCCTAATTGCCTTTCAGAATGCTCCTTCTTCTTTCAATAGTATCTGTTTCACCTTCCTTTTAGCTAGTCCATCATCCATACCAAAATTTTGTTATATCTTCTCATGCTAAAATAATGATTGTACTTGAGACACTAAATCAAATTCTTTGCTGAACTTCACAAGGATTAACTCTATTGTATTTTTCTTGTCTATAAAATCATGTCACCAAGGAAAAACATCATGTCATTGGGATATGCATTCCCCTCTTATAAACCTATATTGCCTTTTTGCTATTACCCATTTAACTCCAGATCTTAGTTAATCTATCTTCAAAATATCTCTCAAGTCTTCTTACAAAGGTTGGACTGTTGTCAATAGTTGTCCATGTCACTTTTCTCCTGCTCTCTTCACCAATACTTTCTTATTCCATATAAATCCCTCTCTTACTGCAATTTCCTGCCTGGTACTTAGATTATCTTGTTGGACTGTGTCCAACAACCATAAAACTAAAATTTTCTTAATCTATGAAAACAGTGCAGAGATCTGGTGGAGAAATAAGTGGAATAAAAGAGGAAAAAAACACCTTCTCTAGCACAATACCAACATTATGCAGAGTGCTATACAAATTCCAGTTTAACACACCTGTTAAAATAGAAAAGGTTTTTTGAGCTTTTGCAGAATTTCGAACGAACACTGCCCTTGAAAAGTCATGGTAATTCCTCAGTAGACTCTAATGGCTCCTTCCCAGTTGCTACACTTTATCTGTACAGAAAATCTGACTGTTGTTACTTTTTAACTATGGATTTTTGACCTAAACAACAGGTGTAGATGTAAAGAATGCAAATCACACTACAAGAATATTGTTTTGGACAGTGAATGACATCCCTTTCTGAAATAGCTGGAGTCTAGGAGGCTTTGGTTTATTAGGTTAAAAATGAGCAGTCAATACTGACACATTAAGGGTACAAGAGTGATATTTGCCTGCCAGACTCCAAGGGCTTGCACTGAGCAGTTTCTCAAAGTCAAAAGGTATGTCTGAGAACTCTGTCTCAGAGCCCAAGCTAATGGCTTGCATTGAGACAGTAGTTACCTGTTTCAGAGCCCCATTTAAGAACTTGTTGAGACAGTGTAAAAGTTAAAACTATTAAAGTGACAGAAACAATAGGATAGGAATTTTTGTTGATAAATGCACTAACTGCAAAAGGATAACTGAGTTCGAGTTAGTAATTCCCAGGTATATCCAATGCAGTCAGAGGCACAAGTCTGTGTAATAGCACTAATAAATAATAGTAATGCTAGGAAAAGGTATGCTGCGTATTGAGGGCTCAATTCTTAACAAGAAGGCGTCCCTATCTTGGGGGGGGGGAAGAGGAGTACAGCACATCAACCATCTCTGCTATATTTTTCAATCTTTTCCCCCACCATGGCATGCGTGGTGCTCAGAGAGCTGTTTCCCTCATGACTTTTTTATACCCTGATCCCATCTGTCCCTGGCTTCTAGTTGACATTTAGCACAATTAGGGTGGAGAGTTGAGTAACACAGTCATATATTTTTAGCATGTACTACATTAGGCTCATTACCAGACTCAGAGGTGCACACTTTAATGTTAATTTTGCCATTAATTTGGCAAAGGTCTTCACTCAGACACTATGGCCTTGAAGTCTTATGTAAGAGCTGTTCGCTTTTGTTGGTTTAGCTGAAACAGGTCCATCTTATCTTCACAAGACTCCCTCCTTCAGCTATTCAGCATGTCATCTTAGCAGATCTCCACTCCTAGAGATAACACAAGAATCTCATAGTTGCAAACGTCTTAACTTTTCTCCCAAAGCACACTAAATTAGCCTGTATTCCTGTTTCATGGCAAGCTAGGCTGTTCTTCCACATCAAATACAAAACCAGTTGTTACTCATATCCTATTTTCACAAAAGTGCCCTTGTTCAAAAGCAACGTATAGGTTAAAGCAAGTGCCAAAGAGGTCTCCCCATAGAAATGGACTTGCTTAAATGCAGGTTGCTGTTAACAGGAAAGAGCTTATCATTGTATGCCTATCAGACTTAGGATACAATCTATGTCTTGTTCAATTTCTGTTTACATAGCTAAACCTTTTCTAAGAAATATGCCTCACTGAAAGTGAAACCCAATGCTGTACACACATTTGAGATAAAACAAGACATCTACCTGTTCTCAAGGCTTAGATCATTTTATTTAGTTCAATTATGACTAAAATTATTAGCGTAATTAGAGTTAAAAGAATGCTATGATTAAAGGAATAAAAAATTACCCCATTTTTAAAGTTCTTTGAAATTTTATCCATACACACATACATAAAATGGCAAGTTCCTTAAGCCTGAATGTGAATTTGGCTGTCATGTAATGAGCAAAAAACATCTGCACGAGTCATTAGAGAGGAAAACAGAAAAAAATAGGCACAAATGAATCTATATTATACAAATTTCAGTGCTATCTTATCCTGGTTTCAGCTGTGATAGAGTTAATTTTCTTCCCAGTAGCTGGTATAGTGTTGTGATTTGGATTTAGAATGAGAGTAATATTGATAACACAGTGATGTTTCAGATGTTGAGAGTAGTTCTTACATTGTCAAGAACTTTTCATCTTCTCATGCTGCCCTGCCAGCTAGTGGGCTGGAGGTACACACAAGAAGCTGGGAGGTGACACAGCTGGTACAGCTGGCCCAAATTGGCCAAAGGAATATTTCATACCATATGATGTCATGCTCAGCATATAAATTGGGGGAAGGAGGAGGAAGGGGGGGACATTCAGAGTGATGGTGTTTGTCTTCCCAAGTAACTGTCATGCATGATGAAGCCCTGATTTCCTGGAGATGGTTGAACACTTGCCTGTCGATGGCAAGCAGTGAATTAATTCCTTCTTTTGCTCTGCTTGTGTGCACAGCTTTTCCTTTACCTACTGAACTGCCTTTATCTCAATCCATGATTTTTCTTACCTTTATGATTCTGCCCCCCATCCCACTGTGGGGGAGTGAGCAAGTGGCTGTGTGGGGCTAAATTGCTGGCTGGGGTTAAACCATTACACAAGGGTCAATAAAAATCGAATTAGGACCAGTTTGCAAACAAGGTAAGTCCTTCAGACATCACAAAATCCTGAACTACAAGATCTTACCAGCCAGTTTCTGGAGTTCTGATTTTGGTATAGGCATAGTAAAAATAGAATTCAACGAGAATTACAAATCTCTCTGACTAAAATATTACATCAGGTGGGAGCTGGGAGGGAAGGATGCAGAGTTACTTAATATTTTAACTTTCCATTAATGTTTCTTCCTCTAAGCATAATCTCTAATAGCTACTTATATCTTGAATGTGGTATTGAGAATAAAGGAAAGACTTACTCTTTGAGTAGCTGTGTGACAGGCATTGCTGAGGAAAGCAGGCAGAAGGCAAAACAGCATTTTTTTCTTCTTAGGTCACTAGCTTGGAAGCCACACAGGCCTTTTAAAAGATGGACATCAGCAGCAGAGCTCTTTGGCATCAGGAACTTGGGAAGCTTATCTTTCTCTAATTGCTCCCTAAGCATCACCAGAAGCAAGATAGCTTTTCATTACCTCCACTGCCACTCTGTGGTTACATGCCACAGCTAAGACCTTTGTTTGTCATTGCACTCCCATTTCATCCTACTGTTCTTTAACATCCATCCCCTCCTGATTTCTTCTTTCTCCCAGTTTGCTTTTTATAGATGTGAAACATTTGGTCTAGAAGACATTCCTGTAACCACATGCATTTCAGAATTTATTAGGTTGACAGGGGTCATGACAGAATTAATAGGTATTACATGTGTTTATTTTTTTTTTTTACAACTCCTGTGAGACTTGATACTTATCTGAAGGTTCCTGTTCTTTACCCACATACTTTTCTGTTACATGCTAATCATACTGAAAATTCCACCTCCCTCCTTCCCTCACCATATGGTTTGCCTTTTTAATTCTTTTCACCTTTGTGTTTGGTCAGTGATGATCTCTTTGGAAGCATTCACTTATTCTGGCTGCTCTTTCAAGTCCTAAAAGTATATTGCTGCCACATAAATAAATAAATTGCTATATGGAGAAATTTACTTTTGCAGACAACCTTGGCTTTCAGAGGGTCAGTAGAATTAAAAATAATAATTAAATTCAACATTTTTATGAAAAAAAAGTAAAGCTTTATAAAACAAAAGCATTTGGAGGGAATATTAACATTCATGCCTCAGGGCATAAACAAACCTCTAACTGATGGCTGCAGAAAGAAACTTTTTCCTCAGGGCAGATTTTATAATTGCTTACCACATGTCTTCTTCCAGCTTTCTTTAAAACGTATTATAGCACTGAGTCCCTCCTAAAAAAGAGAATACTAGAGTGGATGGAGGACTGGATTGGTTTTCCGGCATTTCTTATATTTCTCCTACATCACTGTAACACTGCATTTATTTAGAGTTATTTGTCTCAGATTTTACTGAACAGATTCTAAGATGACCCTTTTCTCAGCTAGCTTTTTGACATTTTTTGTTTTTCAGTATGGTTTATGCAGAGTAAGTTAACTTCAGCTAACTTTTTGCAGTACTTACAGCCTCAGCTACATCTTTCACCTTATAGCCTCATTCACACATTCTGTTTTCCAGCTACTAAGTTCTGCTGTGTTTTGTCTGACAGTGTTCCATCCTTTCTGGTCTGGTTTCCATCTTTCTTGTGGCTTTTCAAGTCTTACTGGAAGCTCCTCTTCTCTCCGAACAAGAGCAGCTGGCATACTAGCACAGCTTTGCTAAAAAAAGAAACCAACCCAGAGTATAAATTACTGAAATTGCTAGAGGATCCTGGTTTTCTTTCTAGGAGCTGCATTTTCATCATACGTTATTTTTTTCAGTGACAAACTTTTAAAATCCATATCAAATTGGTAACAAATTAAGTTTAGCTAACACAAAGTCAATTAACACTCAAATCACCAGTTTTAAGCATATGAGACAGTTAAACCAAAAACCATAAGCAAGCAGCTTCTCAGGAGGTCTGTGCAAAGAAATGTGTTATCTGAAGGGTAGAAAAACAGAACAGTGTAGCCAAAATAAATAAAATATACTTACAGGTCGAAACAGATGGTGTAGTTCTGACCAGAAAGTCTTTTATTCTTATGAGTTGATATTGTGGTATACAAAATTGAATTTTCTGTAGAAAACAAAGCAGTAAAAAAATGTAAAATGACCTACATAAAAACAGATGAAGTATTTTGTTTACTAACATTAATTTTATATGCATTTTTTTCATCCAAATGTGCATCAACTATTTACGTGTTACAAATAATGCAGCTTAAATGAGTGAGAAGTATACCAGAACAGATGCATCTAAGCTTGATTATTCATTATGCAAGAAAATAAATGACACTTTGCTGAATTATATAAGACAAGAAGAGAAAATTGAGATACTCTAAACTTTTTATAAATTCTACAAGTATGATTTACTGTACTTTATAAACTGTTATAGCTTTTAGTTTTCATAACTAAAAATTTGTTCCAGAATTTGCTTTAAGATACCATTTAACATAATGACTTTCAGTATTTAGATGATAAGCATGGTCAACTCAGGAGATGACAAAATATAAAATAAGGTATGTTTGTGTTGCGGTCCAGGCGCAAGCGTCCGTACCACCTCCCAAAGGGAAAGGGGATCAAGAGGCAGAAGGAAATAAACCTTTCCTAATAAGTCTTCTATTCATCTACTTTAACTGTTTTATATAATTTGATAACTAGAAAATAATTGTTCCCCAAGTTAAACATAATTCTTCTAATTGCTCCTTTTACTGAATACAGTAACATTTCTGCTGTAACTCTGCCTTTTGAGTCAATAATCCAAATGCTTGAGCAATTTACTCTATGTTGCTTTCCTATAGTTTACAACCAGGAAAATTAATTTAATTTTGTCCAGATTCAAAGTAAATGTTTGACTAAAGGCAATTAGTTTACTGATACATGAACAAACCTAGGACAGGATTTAATTACATATACAGAAATTTAATCTAATGCATCAGGTTGATTTTTTTTTTTCCCCCCTAATATTTAATGGACCTTGCCAGGATCAGTGCAAGTAAATCACCTAAAACACTAAAGCAATTTCTTCTACACTCCTCTTTGAAGAAGAAACTTGTATAGCTAATCAATAGCTACATACTGTTTGAACAATTATATGAAGGAAATATTTCTTTTCCTCCCCTCCCCCTTTTCTAGAATATCATCAAGAATTGCTGCTGTGTAACAATGATAAGGTGCTTGTGGAAAATAGGTGTATAATGGGCACACCAAGACAGGATTTTCCACATTGACTTTCTAATTCAGTGCTCTAACTCCAACAGTGGCTAATACTGAATGTAGCAAAAGAAGACACAAAAATTATTATGGTAAATAAGCGTGTGGTAAGTTATTCACAGAATATCTCTTTGAAGATATTTGACTTACTATTCTGAATCACAGGAAATTATTTTCAGTCTACCTACCAAGTATAACCATGCTTAACCTTATCACACAAACACATGTATTTCATCTCTTCTCCCAAACTAAGATTATAGTTTTATTATATCGCATGGCAATAAATTCAAAATTCTAAAATTTTATTGAAGAAAAAGAAGATAGTTTCTGGAGCTGAAGGGGTTTCTTTTTTTCCTGTGCAGCTGGCCAAATATGTTCCCAAATTTATATTCTCTGTAGCATTCACTATTAACAAACCATGGGCAACCTACGCCCTTTTACTGGTCTCCCATTGCCTCCTTTTTTTGAAACCTTTTGATGTTTCTGGTAATTTTCGTTCCACCTTAGAGGTGTGCCTCTTCATATTAGTTTCCCAGGGCACAATCTTTAAAGTATAATGTTTTTTTTGCCTCAAGCCACTTCTTGAACTCCACCACAAAGTACTTTTTAATGTTAGAATTTCTTTTTATCTGTCTGCTCTGATGTCATTACTTCATTTAAGGAGGTAAAACGCCTCAGTCCTGCACAAATCAAACTTTCCAATCCACCAGATTCCTTGGGTTTGAAAATAAAGATCAATGAATTTGTACATTAAAGACAATAGGTAAGTGATAAAACAAACAGATAAATACTTTTCATAGTAGCGAATCTGAGGAAGAGAGGCAAAATGTAGTCTTAGCAAAAGAAAACTTTAATCCAACATCCATAATCTAACTTGCTTGGATTTATTGCTATAACATATATAGTTAGACAAACCAATCTCTAATTTGAGAGGTATTCCCCCATCAGAATTTTTTAGGTTTACATATAAAGTTTTCATAATATTCTTTCATTATGATAAATAAAAACTCAAGACTATGAGGTTCAGACTTCTTTCTGTCTCTATAATGAATTATTACAATCAGAATTAGAAATTTAATATTTTATAGATTTAGTAAAATATTTTGTTTCTTAGGTTTCTTTAGCATGCAAATGCAGTTTGAAACCTTTTTTTTAACATAGACTTTTGGGAATGTTTTTTTTCTTTTATCAGGTTTCGAAATATTGCCTAGAAAGTCTTTAAGCTCCTTCAATCAAGATATGTTACAAATCCTTCATTTTTGTAATTCTAATTACAAATTTGTACATTACTAATACAATCAGGTGTTGCCTATACTGGAGTCTCAATTATGTCATATTAATGGAAATATTACCAAGGCCATGTAACACTTTTGCTAGCAATTCCTCTTTACTTGAAGCAGAAAGCTGCATGTTATATTTCTAGTTCTCAGCAAATTTGGCTTTCACTCAGAGGCACACTGCTTATATTGTCACATGAATCATATAACTGTTCAATTTTTCAAACTCTTACTTGATCTTTATGGCAATCTACTATATTTTAGAAGTAAAATAAATTCATATTCCATTCCTGTTTACTAAACTATCATCTAGCAAAAAAAAAGACCAATTACAATAAGGTATGATTCACAGTGTGGTGAACAGTTACAAGTTGTAGTGCACAGAAGTTTTTTTATTTTCTAGCTTTTTTGCCCTGGGCTTTCCTTCTGATCAGGTACCATTTGGTCTCTCTAAGGAAACTTAAATCCAACAAACAAAAAATCCCCATCATTAGTTCTTGCTAAACTGGCCAACATGTGAACCACATGTACAACCACTTAGATACTTCTGTTTTGCTATTCAAAAGTTATTTTGCATTTAAATTAGTTCAAAGAACTTTAGCATTCTCAGTGAAGTCTTGTTTTGCAAGCACTTATAAGAATCAAAGGGTAAGAAGCTGATCTTCTGAAAGATTTGTGAGATGAGCAAGCAGGTGACCAAAGGAGGAAAATGGATAAAATCTGAAAGTGTCCTGGATAAGAAAAAGGAAACAGGGAAAAAAAAGAATGAGGAGGATATTTTGGATACATTCACATACACACAAAAACCCATACAATCTACAATTTTCTATATACACAGTCACACATATGCCTATCAAATATACACAGAGGATGCCACAGAATAATAGAAAAATTATGCTGTTTGATGGGTATTTCATCCTTGCCAGTTTTAGATTTCTTTATCACTAAGTTGCAATAATGTTATAATACATTGTCTTATATCACATTCCTTTTATTAAGAGTTCTCAATGCCTTAGAAAAAAGGGTTCATACACAATTACATTTTATTTAAACAAGGAAAAAAAAAAAAGAGAGAAAAGGTTTTCTAGATTCTTTAAATCAGTGCTATTTCCTGAGGAAAAATAATCTCAGTTCAAAACTGTGGTCAGCTTCACTTATAAGTAAAATCACAAAAGCAATACTACAATAATATCATTTTCTTTGCTGATTGGAGTATGAAGATCCAAGGGATGTTGGCGCAACAACAGATAAACCAGCTGCACATCTGAATATCCTCAAAAGACTATTGGGAGGAAAAAAAAAAACACAACAAAGCTCTGAAAAATAAATGCCCTGATATGAGATAACACTAATTTATGTAATTTCTGAGAGCAGCATGGTTACTAACTGCCATGTAACATCAAGTCCAAAGCAACTATATGGAATATACTGAAAGTACATGTTAACTGGCTAAAACAAGCTTTAAGCAGAAATATTCATCGATCGTGGCTAATTATGGACTTCTAGGTTAGCTCCCACAGTAGGTAACTTTGGATTAACACTAGTTCCAAAACTGTGAAATTTTTATTCATTAAACAATATTGAACAGAAAAAAACAGTGCTGCTGAAACGGGTAAGTGACACAAAGGTTTGCAGAGAGGCTACAGTAGCTGCCAAGGAGGCCACACTGGCCTCAGCAAGCGGCATGGATCTCTGCAACAGCAGCATGATCCATCCTAATGCTGAGCATGTGTGAAGGAAGCAGAACCTTCAACAGCTGAAAAAGTTACAGAAACTGATCTTTTAGCTGATCTCAGAGAACCAGAACCCCAGAATGACATGTGGGTAAATACATTCACATCCTTTGAAAACAGAGAGGAAAATGTCACTTTTAGTTAAAAAATACTGCATAGATAGAAATTCTTAAATGCAAATGAATTTACAAGAATTAAAATAATGACAGCTGGGATCTCTGTCCTTTTTCCTACTGAGTGCAGGGTCTCATCCTGAATTCTTTTGTATCAAAGTATTTGAAAAACTATATGGAAGACTGTTTAACTTCAGTGAAATTACTTTCCATTAATCCCTTCTGATATGAGAAAATAAAACACCTTAATGAATTTATACTGAAATTAAAGTTAATGGATACCTAGAAGAGATTATATCTCCTTGAAAAAGATTTTATATTTTATTCCAACAGACACCTTTTATTCTAGTTGTCAGGTCATCTTCAGATCGCTTTTTGTCTGTATGAATATGAAAGCAGTTTTCACAAGGAGTTACTAAACAATTTCTTTATGTGACCATGTGAACATTTCATGATAAAAGCACATTTCCCTGGAAAATATAATTAAATTGATCTATGTTACTAATGCTAAATAGCAGTCATTCAAATAAATAGCCTTATTCAAGTAAAAGAGATTACTTTTGTGAGAACCTAATTTTGCACTTTTAAGTTTTATATGCTTTATACCAGAAGCACCATCTTAAATTCAGACCGTCTTAAACAGGATTTTATAGTCAGGAAGTAGAAAAAAAGGAACATGAAAAGTAATGAAAATTACAGAGAGCTAATGCAGTGAATCTTGAACCATGTCAATTAGCTGAAATAACTTGAGAGAAAAACTGGTTTCCTCTTGCTGGAATGTAAGAAATTTGTGACTGAACTTCTCTGTTTACAGAAAAAGCAGTAAGATCAGTATGATTGTACATTATTTAATTATGTCAGTTAATAGGCAATGCTAATCAACGTGCTGAAACAGAAATGAAATATAGAACTAAGATTGCAAAGCCATTTTTCAAAATCTCAAACTGTACTGTTAAATCACAAATTTATTTGCAGCTAAGGAGTACAGACTTCAAACCAATATATCTAACTACTGATATTTATTTATGTGTGACATCAGTGTGATTTAGACACCTAAATCCAACAGCCACACTAAACATACCAGCCTGAATTACAGGCTTTTGGAGCAAGATAAGCCCTGAAGTAATGTAATGCAGCCACACTGACATCTAGAATTTTACTGTATATAAGGCATGCCATACACCTGAGCTGAAAGAGAATCAGAGCAGCCATCTGTAAATAATAGTACCCAGACAGGAACAAGGTGCTTAAGATAGTACTTTAGGAATAAAACACTGAAAATAGTTTCCATTGTCATCACGTTTAACCCATTGTTACCTGAGATAGATTGTATTGTACAGCCCAATCCCTTTCATAAGTACTCTCTCATCAAATTGGTTAGACAGCATAGCCAAAGTAGACCTAAAGAAAGGCTGCTCCAAAAACTCTTTCTTCTTAAGGCTACCAGCTCCCTACTGTTCTAATGTTTACCTTACTTGTTTTCATTGTCCTTGATCCTTTGCCTTTTGTGCATTTGCTCTTTGACCAGCTTGGTTTCTCCATGTCATTTTGACCAGCATTGTTTTTCCTTTTGATAAATTTATAGCAAGCAGTTATACAGTCTATGAGCTAGACAGAAAAAGACAGGCTCTTTTGGCACTCTGGTAAAATGAGTTCCTTACTTTTCAGATTACTCCAGCAGCCTTTCACTAGGCTTTCTCTAGATGACTAGAATTGAACAAAGTATTCATGTCAAGGGCATAACAGTGAGATTTGGTTTTTTAATTGTTTCAGTATTTCAGTAAAGTGAAGAATTTTCTTCTTATTTACAGAAATTCTTGGGATTTATCACATTAAAAAAGGCAAATCTATGTGTAGCAGCAGCATTTTTGGTGGAAAAATGGCAGCAAGCAGAAAAAATTTAGCTATGAGACTGGAAGTACACCTCTGACAACAAAGTTTTCTCTAATTTCAGTTGAAGTTTCACAGAAAGAAGGGAAGTATTAGCACGACTCATATGTCACCACACTACAGCCAGTGGCCTGGCAGCCTGCCACAAAGACTACCCAGTTCCCCACCACCTCATCTGCCAAGTTTTGCTGCTTATATAAGTTGTAAGGTAACAGGCCCAGAGCTGCTCTGATTTCTCATGTTTTCAATCAAAAACCCCCAAACAAACAAAAAGTTTTGAATCTCACCAGTGCAAAAGACTACCCATTCATAACTTGATCAAAAGATCTATTTTATGTTCAGATATTGCAGTACTTGGCTGATGCCTAAAATGATGCATTAAAGGTCTGTCCCACACTCACAGAAAACAGCAGAAGCTATGCACAGAATAGAGCCACAGATCCTAAAACATCTGAAGCAACGTAAATTACCATACTGTATGTGATTACAAATTAGAGCCAGAATAGACTCTTTCCTTAATTTTTGCTAAAGTTATTGGTTCACAGGGAGAGATGGAGTGCTACTACTTTTGGAGTAAATATTGGTGTGACCACAGATGCCACAGAAAAAGAAAAATTTTTGAGATACCAATATGATTTTTTTTTCCCCTGTATCTACCAATCCCTTTATGCTTGCACAAATTCATTCTCAAGGCTGACTTAGACAACTTCTACCTATGAAGTTAATCAAAGAAAGGTTGACTCTATGCAACTAAGTATCCCAAATAGTTAAAAGGAAAAATTAACCTTTCCATTCAGATGTGATGCATGAAAATCATGAGAATATCTGACATCCTAACGCAGAACTTCCTCCCGGGTCACTGCAAAAAAAGTGGAGAAGAAACTAAAGTACGGCAGAACATTTTAACAGAATAAAAAACAGCTATACTTCTGTTGTGCCGATTACACAGCCCAGCACAAAAAATGCCACCACCACAAGGAGGCAGGTGCATAAGCTGATATAGATTTTATTGTCTATCCCCATGGGGTGCAGAAAAGACACTACATGGCTGGCAATAGAAGAGAGAAACCCACTCACTATGGGTGGTATAACAAAAGGAAAAACTAACTTAATTACAAACTCAATAATAGAAGGGAAAAGAAACCAGGCTATCACCTCAACAATCGAGAGGGAGATTAACCATACCCCAAGTATCACCATAGCCATGCACAAACCACTCCGGCAAATACCAGAGAGGTGCACCAGCAGTACGTGGTACATTCCACAAAGGTACATGGCTAAACTATGACAGACACCAAAAAGATAAGCAATCAAATCCATTATCAGCATTACCCTTGTCCTGTCCAATAGACTCGTTCTGTCCCGCCGTTGCTGGGGAATCCTGGTTGCAGCGAGCAGTTGCGGGGGGCCTCAGGGAAAAACCCTGCGTGGTGCGTCCACCTGCAGGTCGGCTTTTTCCC
>JAVSBS010017010.1:0-43180 GCA_033124195.1 Coracias cyanogaster
GCCGTCAATAAAGAAGTGTCTGCTTATCTGCATCAAATTGGTGTCGATAAGTTATTTATCCCGGATTTCGGTGACATCTGCATGATCCTAGCACAGAGATGTCGCTTCAAAAATCCAGTCTGGCATCTCTTTTTGAAGCCAGCATGGCTTGTTCTAAGCTATTTTTTTTATTTACAACAAGATACTACATTGTGCCTGGTAGATGTACCCTACTACAATAGGGCATCCTCTTAGAAGTGGTATCTTTCTGTTTGCCTCACTGTACAAGTTAAGAAAAGAAGGAACAGACCACAAGCAGAACAAAGCACTGTTCACTATTTGTGTTACTTGGTGAAAGAACTGCCTAACCTAAGTCTGAAGGCTTTGATCTATTGCTCACCAAAGCCAATGATACCGTTGTAAACTCTCTTGATAACAACTGGATTAAGAGAGAGAAGAAGATAAAGATACATTTCAGAATATCTTCGAATAAGGATAAAGCAAAATAACACAAACAAATCCCAAAGTCTTAGCAGTCATGAAGTCACCTCAAAAACTGTCTGGAGAGCTTCAGTACATAAAATTACTGGAGAAAAAAAAAAAACATGAAATTTACAATAACTCATTTTTTCTTATTATTGCTGTATTTTTAACCCATTGCACTGATTATAACATGCTGTCAACAGCCTCATCAATTATCCATTGCTAAAAAGTGGGCTCTAACATTCTGCAAAGTGGTATTAATTGGTCTCAGTAGCACATAATGAGTTTAAAAGCTCCTACCTGTGTGCCCCCGGGGATGGTGGCTAGAGGCGGACAACAATTTACAGCAGACCATTAACACATAGACCAGAAAGAGCCAGTCAGATAGAAGCATTGATTTGGCACAGAATCTCATCCTGGAGGCAGAAAAGGAAGCAGTTGAGTGAGAGAACAATGTGAGTAAGGAATAACATTAAAATGATGCGGGGAAGGAAAAGCTGAAGAGATGCTGAAGAACAACTAACACATCTTATTACAAGGCAACATTGACAAAAATCACAGTCATGACTTAGCTGGGATCAATTTCTTTGTTAAGCATGTTGTACAATTAGAAGCAATGCAATGGCCATCACACATCATATCACCCACAAACATTTATTACAGTAACACGTAACAAGTGCAGTATATTTCTGTGCACCTGATATAAGGGGTGGGCGTTTTGAGGGAGATTAAGATCCACCCATAATCAAATTTAAATATACATAAATCGTGCTACTATTTTAAAAGTGCATCTGTCTTAAAATTATAGAAACATTACAGGAAAAGGTCTTTTTAACTTAATATTTCTCAGAACATACTTGTTCAAGCTAATAGCTCCCATGTAGCCATGCACATGAATTGGCTGGATCTCCCAACCTCTCTTAGCTTTCCTGGAGATCAATATATTTGCTAAGGGTTAAACACTTGTGAAACCAACACCTCAATCAAGTATGTGAGGACTCACTGCTCTTCCAGGGTGTTAGAAACTGCACTTTAGAAAACATTTGCTCTAGAGAAGGCAGATGTTGTTAGTCTTATGTTAGCTTTAGAACTAAGACCACAAACCCTCAGTAATTTTGCTGTAAATATCTACAATTAAATCCCTCAATAGCTCATGTTATGCCATTCATCATATAGAAAGGTAATCTAATCATTTTCTTAAACTCAGTTACAATGATTTATTACTTGTGCTATACATAAATGGGCATTATGCAGTTGATCCCTTAGACACAATGTTCCACACCTTCAGCAAATGCTGTAAGCAGGAATACATTAAATTAATTAAAGGCAATTTATAGATTTGCATACATTGAACTAAACACTGCTTTTCATAGCAGTGACGTTAGTCTGCAGTTAATCAGCACTCTGGGATTTGGGCAAGCCTATCATAAGCATGCTTATGTGCACCAACAAGTCCTTCAGGAGCTTCTTTCCTCTGCAGATTCCAGTTCTGATTTTTCCAAGTATTTTCTGAATAATTTGTTTATCTGTATTTTTTTAAAACACCTGAGAATATTCAGCTAATCCAATATTCAAGTGCTGAATAGACTGACAGTTAATAAAACCCCACCAAACACATGCCTTAAACAGCTCTACTGTTAAAGCCAAGTGAGGTATTTGGATCCTGTTCTAAATTTGGGAACCATCTACAAACAAAACAGGTGCCACGTTTTCTCATTTAAAAGTGCTTGCAAAATTTTCCCTTTCACACATCACAAAGCAACTTTGTTCTCTCGTTGTGCATGAATAGGAATATTGATAAAGCCCAAACAAATCACAAATGCACTTGTTAATATAAAAAGTTAGGAGATCAAAAGCCTATTGTATGTAAATACATCTTAGCAACAAACACAGTTTTACACTTGAGAAAAAAGAAATACATTGGTGAAAACCCTAGCACCTTCAGCTGTCCTTGTGGACTTTACTCCAGCCTATAAACTTTTATGAAAAGTTACACAAATATTGCTAAAAATAACTCACCATGTCTGCAGACTGAAGAAAAAAATCACATGTAAAGAAGCCGCATTTTAAGGACTGATTTAGCAAAATGGCGCCTTTCCTTGCTTTAAGAAGGTGCTTTGCCTCAAGCCCAGTACACTGCCACCCTAAATGCAAATCAGTTCAGGAAGAAACACACTAAGGCTCTTTTGCAGCAGTATACAGGAGACTTTCATGAGTATGAATCAAGCTCAGAAGATAAAGACATCACTGGTCCTTCCCTACCCTACAAGTAGCCTCTTACGGAGCACTCCCAGGCTAATTCAGAGCAGCTAATAAGCACAGGCTTGGTTCACCTCTTGCACCCAGCTGAACCACGTAATGCTACTGCAGCTAATGGAATTGAGTCACTGTGAAACAAGCATAAATGTCATTATTGCTGTTGATCCAATATTAGTCTAAGGTAACTGCCCAGTAAGCTCTGAAATCAAGCTACTATTCAGATTTTAGTAGCCCAAATCTTCCCCAGGTAACTGAACTTCATTTTCTTGAGGAGATAACTGAATTCAACTTTAGTTTTCTTCCTCTCTCCATGAGAAACACACAGTTTACACCTCATGCACCTGTTGCCACTAAATAGCAAGTCATCATCCGCTCCTTTTGCAATACCATCCCTCTGTTGCTCTACATGCAAACACAGGAACCTGATACAAGTATCAGTGGAGACCCCAGCTATGGTGTCACTGTGTAGTAACATAATGATGACAGGGACCTTCCATCAGGTTTCCTGAGGAGTGACTGAAAGCAGGATTTAACTCTTGGAATTAAATACCACAGATCAGACACTTTGAGCACGTCCTTTGTGGTGTGAGTTGATGGAAAGGATGGGTATTTAGTCCCAAATCATGCACCGGATGCTCAACAGCTGATACATCAGCATGTAAGTGAAAGCAGGTGTTCCCACCATTCCCAGTGCAGGAGCAAAGCTGGGCTCAGTGGAAATGATTGTGTGCTGACCTAATTTCCAAAGCTTTCCCTGGTTATGAGTTTGACTCTTTTGAAGCCACGGCCCTGATATTTGACAGTGAATCTGAAACCAGGTTTCCTCAGGACAACAGAGTAACCTTACCACTTTGTAACTATATTGAAGTCCAGGAATAAGTGTATCACTACAAACCATCAACTTAGTTGTAGCCAAACTAAAAGGCTGCTAAAAGCATCCGGTACCGTTAAAATGATACATTTGCAGACTTCAGTCTGCCTTGCAGGTAGACAGGACACAAGTCTTCAGCCCGCTAATATAAAGGAATACAAAAGGATCTTTAAAAAGGCAGGAGAAAAAAAAGAAATTTGGCAGACAGATGCAGCAAGGGGTGCTGAGCCCTTCAGCGTCAGTGGCTGCTGCATTCAGAAATGTCAAGCCTTCATTCTCTGTTGGATTCGAGTGGATATTGTTGCTAACCAGAACAGCAAATCTTCAGCGTCTTTTGGAAGATAAAAAGTGCTCTTACCTTGGGGACTTTGAAAGAATTTTGTTCCAGTCAAACACAATTATTTCAGTGTGTTTTTCATAGTTATTCCAGATTCCCATTTGCGGTAGCAAATAAGCCTTTCTGCATTTCAGAATTTTTCCTTCGCTTTGGGGACCTAGAAAGAAAGGCATATTACACTGCAATTAATGGCTGGAATGGTGCCGTGAAATAGATCTTTGTTACCAAAATCATTGTTTCACAGTGCCATCTACAGTGCAATTCAAGACAAAAGGCAGCAGTCATAGTGCTCTCTTCACTTGTTTGCAAGAAGACAGAGAGACTGTGATAAGGCAGCTCTGAAATATCACTACTTTAACTAACGGCAAACTTTGCTATGCTAGAAATTACAAACATCATGTGCACAGTTCACTGTGTCCTTATAACCACGTGCCCTCTTGCCACCCAACCGCTGTGAAAGCTGCAAGGTCTAAGACACTACCAGAGTGCAGATTTCCCCATGGTTATATGAACATTCTGACAGTTTGAACCAGACATTATTAAAAGATAGGGGGGAAATCTTTCATTGTCTTCAGAAAGATCTGGCCAAGGCTATTGGAGTCTGGCTGCCTCAGGAGCAGAATGTCTGTAGGGTCTCGTCCATAGGATGGTGTCTGAGTGACCAATGTATTATAGCACCTTCCGACACTTGAGTCTCAGTTCGCTTCCAGCACCACACCTCACACCCAGCCCAGCATACACTGAGGCTACACTTTGAAACGACCTTATGGAGACAATTTTGCTGCAGCGCAGAGACACACTCAATGGAATAATGAGTTAAAATGCTCCATTTCATAGACATTCAAGTCTCTTTGTTTTTATTGTTTATATTTGTTCTCCCACTTCTATCCTTGAGCTCAACTTGACCTACTACTACTGAAGACACAACACAGTGCAATTTGTGAGAGAATTAATAATGGTGTTTTCACCTATAGAGTGATCACGATAACTTTTTCTCATCTTCTTCCACCATTCTTTTCATTTTGCTCTTCCTTTGATCAGTTAGAAATTTGCATTTAAGAAACACAAAATTACACTATCTCATTGGAGGGTAAAGCATCTCTGGGCTCATAAAAGCACATAAGCAGACATCTTTTAGAAGCTTAGGACAAGAAAGCCCCTGGCTTAATACACTCAACTCCCTTCTGTTCAGAACACCATGAGAAAATAGAGTAATTGCTGGAATCAAGGAGGTACCAGGCCACCAATCTATAACTAATCCCATTTTAACTCTGTCTTCACTGTCCAATGTGGAGAGTTTCAGTGTGAGTCAAAATTGCAATGTGGCACTTGAAAACAAAATGTGGGCAAAGAGATGTCTTAAGACAAAGCACTACTATCCTGAATTAATCCTTTCTTCCACAAATACACATAAAATAAATAAAATAATCCATGTGCCTCAAAAGGCTTATTAGGAAAAAGCGAACAAACAGGCTTTTCGATATGGTATTGAATGACTGAAATGGTGGTGTGGTACATTTTTACTTGTTTCATAATAGGACAGATAGATAAATACATTTTTACAGCACTCTTGTAGAAATCAATATTGCAATACACTAACTCAGGTTTTAGTGCTTATCTGTTTATTAGGGAAGAAAAAAAAATTCTCTGTGTAGATGCACTTACAGGTAAAGACTAACTTCAGTGTTCTGTAAACACATGTTAAACACTGGTAAAAGACAAGGCAGTATGGATTATTTTAATTAAATGGATACAGCAGAAGTGCAGATGATACAGCCACCAGCATATCTTGGGGCTTTCTGATGCCTTCTAGGCGGTGATATTTCTTAAGAAAATAGGGTCATTTGAGGTTATCTAAGGTAAACTCCTACAGTGCAATCTCAAGTCTGAGATTCAGCTGGTTTATGTCAATAAAGGAGGCAGATCAGAAGCAAGAAGCTCACCTGATTAATAACAGTAAAAGCAATTCCAGGCTTTTCATGGTGAAACTATGTTTTGTGTGTATTTTGTGGTGGGTGGTTTTACTGCTGGTCCCTGCCTCATCTCTGGGTGCACTTTGGAAAGCAGAGCTGCTTATTTGCAGGCTGCACAAACAAGCAAATGTCTCCCAACCTTCTGTGCCAGGAGCTCTGTGGCAGCATGGCCTGAGAGAACAGCTGCTCCCAGGAGCAGGCACCAGCCCTCCCACCGGCCAGTGAACCAAGGACAGCTTTAAACAAAATAAAAATCAGCATCACCTCCCAAGAGGTGCCCATGTCCCTGACAACAATTGAAATTTTGTGGATGAAGTCCTTGACTTCAGTGCAGCGGGCTGATTTACACAAAAGGGATTTGAAGAGAAGTTACGCAATGAAAGCAACCTTATGAAGGACGGGGTCAGTTTTATGCAACGAGCTCTAGCCAAGGGGCAGCTGAACCCCCGCCTCCACCTCTAGAAAAGCTATAGAAAAGAAGGAAGGGTAAGACAGGAAGGGCTCTGCTTTCAGTATTTACACACAGGTTGGCCATGGACAACTCCTGCTTTGTACCTTTTTTGCCCCACGCCCCACTTCAGGCCACAGAACTCTCCCGTGTCAGTATTTAGGGCATCCATGTGCTCAAACTGACTGTGGGTTCTGGTATCTAAAAGGAATTACAATGGTCAGATGTGCTGCACCTCAGTTCTAGCCCAGTCTGTTCTCTGTGCCTCTGCACTTCAGTAATATGGGTATAAACAGCATTTCCCTATGCCAGAGAAGTGTCTCAAGAGCAGAAATAATAAAGGTCTAAAGTTATTTGAAAATTGTATGGGCACTGTTATAATTCCTTTGACAGATGAAATAAGATAGCATTTTAAATTAGGTGCTTCTCCTACCAATATTTACATGCTGTAAAACACTTCTTACAGCTACTTTCTGTAAAGAATAAATTACTAAACCATTTTATGCCATCTTTTATAATAAGCTATTAAATAATTTAGAAAACCTCCATCCATTAAATATTTAAACGGCCTTAATTTCTCCATTCTCAGTAATTCCTCACTTAAAGATAGTGCATCCCTTAAAAGACTCTTCTGTAAAGCAGCTGGTAAGAGGGAAGCAAGCACCAGTGCCACATACCTTGGAATTTAACCCCCCTCATCAACCCTATGAAACTCTTATGTCCTACTAAATAAAGAGCTGAGAAAAAACAGAGCAACAGCTGCAATTTCATAGGGAAAAATAAAGCTCTAATTTTGTCATTATATGTATTTGAAAAGTGCCGCTGCTCAAGCTGGAGGGGAAATAGTGACAAAAATCAAAAGAATAGCTAAAGCAAACACCTGCTTGGGCAATTCCACCTGTTCCACACCTGCCAATACACACAAACCACCCATTTCGGGACTAACCGATTAAAACCAGGCCATTTATTTAGCAATACCCCTCCAAAGCCGCTATTATCCCACATCAGCACTTTGTCCCCAGGCCCACAGGCTGGAGGGCAACCACCACCCCTCCGGGAGGGCCAACACGTGGAAGGTGACACTTCTAGCAGCAGTTGAAAGGCCGCCAGTGGGGAAAGCCTTGTGTCCGTGCGGAATAAGTTTATTTTTGTAGGTAGGGAAGCTGCTTTTCTCGGAGCGATCGGGGCCGAGCCTCAGGGCGGCGGCGGCCGCCGGCCCCGCGGTGTGGCGCTGCTGCCCCCTGGCGGCCGCCTGCCGCCTCCGCCCGCCATGGCGCCGGCCTTCCCCACAGCCCCGGCGGGGGCCCCGCGGCGCAGCGGAGCTCCCCCAGCCCAGGCCGCATGCATAATTTAGCGGGGAGCTATTAAACACTTCCAACTTTTGTCCTTAGTCGGAAATCTCATTAAATCTCAGCCGTACAACGCGCGCCGGGTGCTCCGCCGGAGCCCGCTCATTGTTCCCCGCCGGAGCCGTCCTGGCCCTCAGCGCGATCCCCTCCGAGGCCTCCGCTTGCAGCAAAGCCTCTAATTTGCGAGCGCGCCTTTGTGCGGGAATGAGCTGTCCGTGCAAATTAAGTTTCGTCATTAATCATATTAACACGCTGCTGCCACAGCAGCTCCTCCGTTCCCCCTCCTCTCGAGGCTGGGAACTGGCAAGAGGAGGCCTGGGCCTCCCGCACCGCCTCACAGGCCCTGCCCGACCTCTTCAGTGTCCCCAGCGAGCCCACAGATTTGGGCCAGCCAGAGGAAAATAATGCAGTTTATGTTCTCAGTTTAGACCCTCACTCGGAAATCTCTGCGTCAGGTCAGGTAACTTTATAACTTGATCTGAAGACTTCAAGTGGCAGTAAATTCACCACAGCTAAGTTATTCCAACAGTTAATTAACCTCACTTTAAACACTGCAACCAATACCTAATCTGTCCAGCTTTTGATTCTAGGCATCTGATCTCATTAGGCCTCTAGCCGGCAGAAAAAAGCTCTCTGGTATTGCTGCCCACACTTGCAGCCCGCTGTCATCACATCCCCAGCTTCCCCATAAGTGAAACAGAGGAAGACTCTCCTTGGAAGGCTTTGCACTATTAAATCCATCATGCAGCTCTTCTTCGCACTACCAGTTTCTTAACATCAGGTATTTTGAAGTGAACCTCAGAAGACACAATAACCAGAGATTATCAATACCACGTCAGAGGTAACAAACCTTCTAGCTTGTAACTCATGTTCCCTCCTGATGTTTCTTACTTGTCTACCTGGCTGGCATATCACATGGGGACAAGGAAAATACTTAAAGGTCTCAGTTCTACCCATCATTACTCACACCAAGTAACAGATACCGCAGGTAGGAGGGCACTATGCAAGAAGGACACAAACTTATGCATGTATTAACAAGACTATTCTCACAGTGCAAGAAAACAAAACTTTCATTGCCCCAAATTCCTCTACCCTTTACACCCAGAGTCAACATCAACTTTTCTGCTGTATTTTCTCTCCCACAGGTATCACTAAGAGAGGCCCAATCACATCAAGCTCCGCAGCATAAGGCAAACTTAAGTGAGAAGGCTCTTCAGGCAGCAAGAAAGTTATCTAAAGGAAGTAGCACCACACTACAAGGGTGCTTAGTCTAAAAACCACGAGGGGGCTGCAGCAGTTTCCAGCACCTCTCAGACTGCAGCAGACTTCCAACACGCTTCACGTGCAATTTTTTAAGTTTTAAAAAATCTAAAGCTTTTTAAAGTATAATATTTTTTAAATTTTATTATGACACTTTCCATTTATGACATCAGCCTCTGCTGGTTGCTGCTCGGTCTGTCACCACTACTCAGCACTTTCCACAGGAATATTTCAAAATCTCAGTCAACAGCAACTGGGGGAGGTGGGGAGGAAAAGAAAGCAAGGCCAGTGAGAGCTAAAGGAAATAAAAGCCACAGCCTCCTAAGAAGGGAGAACTGAGCTGCTCCTACATCTACATAGCATGAGGTATCAACCACACCACCAGCCAGACTATCCACACACAGACAGACATCCTATGTGCCATGTGTTCGGAGGAAATGTGTCTGTCTTCACCAGCATTTGGAGTTCTCTAGGGTCTGTTTGTCTTCGTTGTCTCCTTTAAAGATGAGAATAAACCTTCCATCTGTTGTAGGTATGTTAAGAGTATGTGCTAGGAGGACTGCAAAAATATACCTAAGCCACCCTAATTCTCTGCCCCAGCCACTATAGCCTTCTTCAGTTAGTCATGCCATAGTGAGAGCAGGGAGTTGGGTGGATTCTCTGTTGGAAAGCCTTTTTCAGTTGGGCTCAATTTAAGTGAGAGTTTGTGGCCTCCATGTTCAATCCAGTGGAGCTGAGGTCACACAGAAGCAGTAATAGCAGTGCCTGGAATCAGAAAACCAATTCACACAAGGGACTGCAGGTGTGAGCTAGAGGACTGCCACAAGATCTGAAGTTCACACAGTGTAAGGAGTTTGAAATAAAGCTGTTGCCTCCTCTGCTGAGGCAGTACAAGTCAGGTGTCTACTCAGAACCTTATGCAGTGCAAACTACAGCGGCTAGTACAGGTACTCTGCAGGCAAGGGAACAATAGCTTCTCCAGGAAAAATTTCTTTACCCTCAGGGTGACAGAGCATTAGAACAGGCTGCCCAGAAAGGCTGTGGAGTCTCCTTCTCTGGTGACTTTCAACCCCCACCTGGACACATTCCTGTGTAACCTGCCCTAGGTGAACCTGCGCTGGCAGTGGGGTTGGACAAGATGATCTCCAGAGGTCCCTTCCACCCCCTGCCATGCTGGGATTCTGTGATTCATAGTAGTAACTCCAGTGTGTATTCTGGGGACCTGTGGTCACCAGAACTCACAACTTTGGAGTGTATTTACATAGCAAGAAGAAGTAGTCTTGCAAATGAAGCATATGACTTACACTGGCACAAATAACTAATCACTTGCAGCCCCTAAGTATAATCTCTATGTAGGAGACAATCATCTAAATGAAATAGAATCTCATTTAGAAACTGGATTTTTAGAAAAAACATTTCATAACCTGCTTTCTCAAATCAAAGTGAGTACTCATCTTTCCTCCAGAAAAAAAGCCTACCAAGACCAACAGGACTGCTCAGAGAGCAAAGTGCAGCTATTCCAGCTGTAAAGCAGAGGCAGAACAGACCTTTTTCTCCATACAGCATTATTTCTTATTCATCACCATCCCACAAAGAACCCTTCCGCCAACGTAAACTCCCAAAGACGTAAGTATTGCCATCAAGGTTTCACTTCTAAGGTTGCACAGACTTCCCAGCTTGGACAGCAGACAGATACATCCTCATTACAGCCCAGCGTTTCAACTCTTTCAACTCCCTTTATCAGAGAGAATTTTTCATTGTGATTATCCAGGTTCTTTCAGTCCCTCACCACAGCTCACAATCTTCCCCACCCCCTGGTGTATGGCCTACTTAAGAGATGGGCAGATTTGCAGGTGCTATGCTGGAGGAAGCACAGCAATTGCTTCAGCCCTGTTCAAAGAGGAGGCAGAGCAGAGAGTGTGCCCTGCCTCACTCCCCCGACCTCCCAGAAGCAGAGCAGTGCTCATGTAAAGCAGGCAGCACGCCAAAAGATGTGGAGAGAAACCTCTTTGAAGGAAATATCTTCAGCAGGATGTTTCAGACATGGCAAATACATATTTTCCCCATCTGTAAACTTTGCCTGCCAGGTTGCAAAGTGTTCAAGTAGTTGCACAGATGATCTCAAGCAATAAGACACTATTTTCTATACCCTGAATTGAGGGAGGAATGAAATTCCTCCCATGGAAGGAAAAGAAAACTGACCTGCTATGGAGGAGCTCACTCACCTTTCTTCCCATCACCAGGGACCCAGGTGAGCTGGTAGGTTATTTTGCAGAAATTGCTCAGGGGAGGAATGAAGGGAAGGGATGGAGGAGGTGGCCTCATATCAGTTTGTACCTCTGGATAATGTACTGGGAGGTCCCAGACCTCTTCTTGAGTGCCTGGTGACCAGCCCCAGGTTCACATGCAAGAAGTAGATGATCACTGACTATGGGTGACCATTCAAATTAAGAGACAATTCAAAACATTCAAAACGAGAGGCAGTCCCAAGGAAATAACATGAGAATTAAGAGATTCAGCAAGTGCGAGCAGTAAAGAAAGATTGAAGGTGTTTGTTTAGTTGAGAAGAGAGAGTTTATTGGAGCCATCCTAACTGTCTCCTTGAAGAGGTTTGCTTTAAAGAAGGGCATGATTTAAAGCAGTGATTTTCTGTAGCTGCTGCAAATAGCATAAAATTGCACCCTGCAAAGATTATTTGATGAGTGAATGAGGAGAAACTTTCTGTATCTAAGTGTGGGAAACTAGTGGTACAAGCTGCTCAAAAAACCTCACAGAGCCTGATTCGATGGAGTTGTTATTAAAATTGACAGAACACCCATGGGCTGGTCAAGGCTCCCTTCTCCATCCATAGGGTTGGATTTCATGTTTGCTCAGGGGCTGTAACAAGACATCTCCTTTATGCCTTGGAGCAAAAAAAGCACTGGAATAAAAATGTGAGGTAAATAGTCACTGTTCACAGTGTCATCCTCAGTACCCTGACCACAGACAGTCATCAAATTAGAGGCTGGCAGAAGAAAACTGTGGTAGAAAGAAACTGAAAATACCTCCTACATATATTGATCATTTCCATGCAGACAGGGTCAGCCTGTGTTATATTCAGGTATCTTTCTGGTGGTTCTCAGGGTCCTTATGCAACCAAATTTGGTTCTTTCTGATTCTACTGCATTAGAATACTATACTTTCTTATTATTCCCCAGAACACCTCATTCACAGTAAATAGTTACAGCATGTCTCCTCATGCTTCGCTAAGCTGCATTAGGCCCTGGCTGCAACAGGGTCTGTCCATTTCTGTGCCCCCAATGTAATCTGGCCTCTGCTCATTTCAATTCATGAAACGCTCTGAGAGGGAATCACAGAATTGCTCATTTTGCTTTTCGAACACAAACATGCTTTATGAGCAATGGATGCATGTTGGCTGATGAAGAATCCCAACTGTCTGGGTATATGGGATAATTGTTCCACCTGGGACTCATTAGCTAATTGTTAAAAGATTCTAAGGAAAATAATTTCATAAATACAACACTAAATTTCCAGAAATGTAATTACGGGCTGAACACACATTTTTAGCACCTGAGTTATCAACTACATAAGCCAATAGCAAAATAGCCTGTGGTGTGCTACCTCTGTCAGTCTCAGGGTAGTACACAGGCTAACTACAAGCAAATAGAAAGGTACCATTTTTTATATTCCCATTTTCGTACCAAGATAACATAGGTAAATGGGGATTGGCTGAAAACTCTGTCCCTAGCATGTAGAATCCCTTGTGGCAATAGTGAAGAACAAAACTTGCACAGGAGGGGAGAGGCACAGACCAAAAAGCTACAACCCAGCTTCTTAATCTTATTTTGTCACTTTCTTGCTATGGGACAAGCTTTTTAGTCAGTGTTAGAAAACTGTTTGCTTATCGGAGCCTGCTCCTGAAGTTATTTTTAAAAATTGTTGCCCTACTGGAAAATTCCAGAACGAGGTTCCTGACTCATTAGTTCAGGAACTGTTACTAAAAAAACCCAAACAATAGAAGTATAATATCGTTTCTTATTTTAGGTAATGGAAGGACAGAGGCAAAATACTGCTAATAAGCCAGCAAGGCATTGGTAGGGCATAGAGACTTGAAGTTGGGTCAATACACAGCCACACTTTAAGGGAGAACCCAGCCTTGTTCCATCTTGATCCTAGCTAAATGAACAAAAGCAGTTCAAAACCCATCTCCAAGCTGTATCTGCTTTTCTGTGGTCTGGCAACATCATGCTGGATGGAAGTACTGACCATCACACAGAGTGCACACCCTCACCGTACACAGTGCTGTCTGAGCTAGGGGTAACTTGATTCCTATTCCAGCACTATAGGAATAGCTCCTATTCCAGAGGTAACCGTAGCACCACAGTCACAGTACGCGCATGGCACAGCTGGGTTTAGCTCTCACTGAGCTTGAGAGACGTGGGTGATGCTACTGCTGTACACTGTATTGTGCTCCTCAGGTACCAGGATCATGTAAGGTTTTCTAATTCCTGACAGCAGCCTACGACTGAGTTAAGAAGAAAAATGAGCAGATGATAGATATATCTGTTAATTATCTCCTGAGCCATTGGTCCTGCGGTGCTGCAATCAATATTAGATTGCCAGAAGAAAAAGCAAATTTAAAAAGTGGATAGATCTCAAAAAGATGTATCATTTGTGATGTGTAAGCAGCATGTTCTAGCTGGCTTAGTTGCCCTGGCAGACCACTGATGGGTACATGGAGTGGCTTTACCTCTCTTCTGCAGACCTTTGTCTTTCTCCTTGTAACCAGAGAATTCCAAATTCCAGTATGAATATGTAAGGTAGCATGTGCTCTCAGGTATTTTCATTTCCAGCAGTACCAGTTACTGCATGCTCTGATACAAGAGAATTTCAGAAGTCCCATAAATTATGTTTTGTTTCCTCACCTCCAGAAGGTACTTCCTTCATCCTTTCCTTTTCCAGCCCAATCCGTCAGGCCCCTTTCCCTGTCTCTTCTCAGCCCTCTCTGTTTCTTGTTTGCATAGCATCTCTCCCTGCCTCCTCTGGGAATTTCACCTGCTTGGCAGCAGCATGTGTTCGAGCATCAAAAAAGAGAGATTGTGAGGCAGGCAGGGAAAGAGACCCCACCCAAATTAAGTAGTGATCAATGCTGAAAAAAGGTCTCCTTGTTTAAAGCAGGTCAATCATCGGCTGGCTGCTGTTTCATCCCTTCACACGCCAGGAAGCCAGGTAGAGCTCTGGCTTCTGTTGCAATCAAAAAGGAGAAAACCTGAAAAGGTGCTGAGGAACTGCTAAGGAAAATAGTCCTGGACACCTTCCTGTCACTGGACTACCAAGACAGGACAGCAGCAGCCACGGTGAGTTGATTACTGCTTTTCAGAAGCAGAGAGAGAAGGTGTTAGCATGGTATTTTCCTCTCAAGGACCTGAATTGCCACGAGGGACCTCCTTCCAGTACTTGTCACAGCTGAAGTGACAACGTGTTTCCATACAGGAGATCAGTCAGTTATTCTGACTGAAGTAAGACCACAGCCAGACTTTGAATGAGTAACACCATGTCCTCTTCATGGCTAAAGCTAGAAACTTTCTTCTTTATTTGTTTTGGTTTGGTTTTTTTTGAAAAAGTTCTGCACAATGCTCAGAGAAGGCTGAACTTTAGGCTTTCAGTTCCCAATCTGCCTAGGATGGATTTTTTATTTTCTGTTGCCCCTTCATTCATGCACAAGCCACTTGATGATCTTGTAACCCTGTGCATGATTGATGGGAGGAGCTGGGGGGAAGACTAAGTGGCATAAATTTGATTATGCTTTGAAATCTGCAGGGTTGGAAATGAAGTATGAGATCCCCCACTTTCCCTGCCTCACTTGAAGGCAATTATGATTGCCTGAAAGATGTGAGATCTGTTGAAAGTAATAAATTGTTGATTGTTTATTTTCAGGGTAGACAAGAATCAGCTTTTAATCTGCTTTTCATCACCGCTAGAGAGCTATTAACTCTCTTAAAAATAATTAGAAAACAGAAAAGAAAAATCTCCAATTATTTTCACCCAGGAAATTGGAACTTTCAGAAATCTCAAGATTCACAGAGAAAAAAAAAATCACTTGGAGGCACATTTAGTTCACTCTTTTAACAATAAGAGACTCTTTGCCAGAGCAGTGGGAAAACAAGACACGGAAAACTGATCCATACTTAATATTTTTCCCCAAGGCCTGCCACAGATAGTCACCCACCAAGCTGAGTGCTGATTGATTCATACACCTTGTCAGAGCCAGCACTGCCCCTTCCAAATCTCTCTCTGAAGATTTTCTCCATCTTCTGTTTCCCTGAGCACTGTCCTTTTACCACAGCCTCCAGGTTTAGTGCCATCATGGCACTTGCTTCTCCTCACCTCCCCCGGCTATTATTTGTCTGCACTCATGCTCACAATGGCAGAGCTAAATCAAATAACCACCGTTTCTCTTTCCATGGATTGTGCTTCCTGAGCTTGTATGGTGTTACTGGTATTGGCATCCACCTTGGGTGGACACTCAGTTATTGCTGGCAATAAAGGAAAGGGAAGAGATTGGAGGAGTCTTCTGTTTCTCTGGTCTCTGACTATTCACAGAATCTTGTCTTTCCAAGCACCACAATACATGTTTTCCATTTTTGAGTAAGTGAACAGTAAATAGTGTCCTGGAGGAAACAGTACTCAACTACAAAAAAGAGAGAAACCTCCAAATTTCAATCATAGTACAATTGTCAGCAGGTATGAAATGTCTCAGCAGAT
Source organism: Coracias cyanogaster (assembly GCA_033124195.1). Lineage (NCBI taxonomy): Eukaryota > Metazoa > Chordata > Aves > Coraciiformes > Coraciidae > Coracias > Coracias cyanogaster. Next base: position 15,725 of record JAVSBS010017010.1, read on the forward strand.
ACTACCTTTCCATGATTTCAGACAGACAACCGAACAGAATCCCTCCTTCTCACATACATCTTTCAAGAAGTTTTCCCCACCAATAACCCCATGAAAATATACCCTCAACATGCCGCACTTAATTCCACCCTATTGCCACATACACCTTTACCAGTACACAGGCTGTAATTCAAATACAATCATCCTTACAAGGAAAACAAGATGAAGCATGAGCACTCTGCTAGAAGCTGAGACAACTGCCGTTGTGCTGTTAAACTGCTGCTCAACAGAACTGCTGCTCAAATTTGGCTTTGGGGGTGGTCACCAGCCAATGTTCAATGTGTGCTCCTAAGGTGTAGTTAAGTAGCCAGCAGCCTTCAGTAAAAGGTCTGGGGACAGATGTGTTTTGTTGTGATCACATTGCAGAGAACCTGTCCTCAAAGCCAAGAAGGGATGGCCTTCTTGATGGTGGACATTAGTCAACTACAAGTACTCAGATCCAGCAGGGGCTAACTGAACAAAAATGTAATGGGCTGTAAAAAGCAGATCAGACTGGATTAAGATTTCTAAGGGATGACTAACTAAAGAGTGTGTGAGGGGCTGAGCTAATTAAGTACTCCCTCACCGGGACTCTAGTGAAGGTATTCTTTTTTTTTTTTTTCAATTGCCCATTGGAGATGAATTGTGATTCACTTTAGAAAGGGACTCTTCTTGTAAATCGATGAGTGTTAGACCACTTTGACCTACTAGTGTCTCTTTAAAGATTGATGAACTGGAACACAAAAGTGAAATTCTCTCACTTTAACCATTCCCATCTGAGTTTCCTGCACTGTGAGATACATTTTGAAAGGGGTATATGGAGTGGTTGCATCATCAATTCAAATTCTAGGGTTACTGCACAAAGCATGTCCATAGCCTGGCAATAGGCAAGAGCTACACAAGCTGAAAAAAGGCCATTAGCAAAGACAGTCACAGAACAGGTTTAGATTAAAACCTGTTGTTATTAAAAATGTGCTACATTTCAGGGACCATAGCAGGAATTTGTCAAATGTTTTACTTCAATACTGGTTACTAATTAAATGCAAAACAGCAACACTAATTTAAAAAAAAAAAAAGGAATATGAAAAATCACTGATTGGATTTCTATTTTCCCTTCTCCTAGTGAAGGCCCTTCCTCGCAAAGGACAAGCATTTTGGCCAAGATTAGCAAGAGAGGCTAACCAAACCTTCCCTCACTGCATCTAAAGAGAAAGACACAGGCTTTTAATGTCGAGCTCTGCCTTGCTCTATTTCAGATAAACCCCACTTTTTCCACATAGCTATCTACTGTTAATTTAGTCTAACACAGTGTTTTTCAACCAGCAATGAAGTCCTGCCCACCTCTATCCTCCCTTAAAATTCACAGACAAGGTCAAAATTCCCTTCTCTGCTCACAGATGCTGTTTGGTGAGAACCCAAAGGACATTTTGAAGAGAGTGCAGCCACCTTTATTTTACCCTCTTGGCTCTTTGTCTTTTTATAAGCTGATAGCTTTGAGTAAATATGATAAATACTTGGGTATTTATCTGTTCAGCTTCGTTCAAATTTTCCAGTGTTTAGGTATTTGGGAGTATGAAGTGTTTTATAGCATTTATATGTCGGAAAGACAGCATAACTCACTTGGTATACTGATACTACTGCATGAAACAGAATAAATAGCCAGTGGAAGGTGTGGTTTATCATTTTGAATTATTTTTGCACTCCAGCCAAAGACAGTTGGTTTCTTACACCATTATTTCATCCTTTTCAATTTGGCTACTCAATTGTACAAGAATTCCTAATTATTTTCCTGCTTGCAATAGCACCATCCAACTTATTAACTGAGAATAGCAGTATTGCATAAATAATCTATCACCTTTTTAACCTGAAGGTCTCAACATCTGGTCTTCAAGAATATGAAAAATTTCTGATTTAATAATGGAATATTTCTATAATAGTCACCCTAACTGGAAAGTAGTACTTTCTGAAGCTTCCTGTTCTCTACTCATGAGGATTTAGGGTCAGATGAATCAGCCAATGACAGTGTGTCCTCTTCCAGCAGAGACCCAGAAGTGCAGGGAGACATCAAGAGCAGGCTGGATGTCACATGAAGAGCCAAGACCCACATGCTATTTGTCAGCATTCAGGATAGAAGAATGAATGTTACACTGAGGAGATAGCAGGACGGGGTTTAGCATGGTCATTGTCACTCTGTGCTTGGATCTTTGCTAAACTAGCCGAGCTCTCTGAACATGGTGCTCAAGCCTGGCTTAAGGTCCATTGTAACAGTCTAGACACAGCTGCAGGTTGTCTGCTTTCTTCCACCAGAGACCTCTGGCCCACCTGTCTTCTGAGACACATTGAATCATAGAATCATTAAGGTTGGAAAAGACCTCTAACATCATCAAGTCCAACCATCAACCCAACATTATCATGATCACTAAACCATGTCCACATCTACATGTTTTTTAAACACCTCCAGGGATGGTGACTCCACCACTTCCCTGAGCAGCCTGTTCCAGTGGTGACCATTCTTTCAGTAAGGAAATTTTTCCTAATATTCAATCTAAAACTCCCCTGGCACAACTTGAGGCCATTTCTGTGTTGTCTCAGGAAGGACAAAGAAATCCTAGTTCTTTCTCTTAGGCTGTACAGCTTGATCTCCAATGTCCTTGTCACCATTGCCAGTAAGTTTGGCACTGGGGATGGTGGCAGTTGACACGATGGGGCACCCACCTGTTGGTTGTCTGCTCCTCCTCAAAGCAGCATTTTAGTGCCCTGTTTGAGCTATTTGGCTCAAAATGCACCTGAGAAAGCAACGGGCATTGATGGGGTTAGTGCTGAGCCAGGCTGAGACCCCTCCGTGGTTAGATCTCAATGTCAGGAAAGGAAAATCATGGGCAGCTTCAGTTGGACACAAATCCCCAAAGGTGGCACCTAATAAAAGATGATTGTACTGAGACCAAACATACACAAGACAGCTGTTGAAGCCTGCTCTGTTTTATCTGGTGCAAGTGCATGTCTCTGGGGAATTGAGACCCCTTCCTACATCCCTGTCTGCTTTCTGGATGGATGATAGCTTGTCTTGAAACTCGGAGCTGCTTTCTCCCTCCAGCTGTCCATGACTGTGCCTCAGCTATGCACAGCCCCTGCTTGGCTTTCAGAATTGCAAATGAGGATGGTCATTAAAACTCATTAACCTTCAAAAGACCCCCAAACTAAACCCTAACAATGTTTTTAATAATGGGTAAAGTGCTGGCTCTGAAGGCTTTTGTCTTGTGCACCACACGCCGGATAATGGCACAAAGATGCTTGTAAATGGGAACTTTATTAAGCTTTACTAAAGGATACAGAGGAGCGAGGGCTGCACCTTTTTGCCTCATCATGGGAGAATGGTTGCAATAAAATTTAGTTTTTAAACGAGGCTATGGAAAGCAGTTTTAAATGCTGTCAGTGTTTTTATTACATGGGTATGCATGGAAAACGGTTTCTTAACCAATGAACACATTGGTTTTAGACGCCTGTGAGCCTCCATGCATTGCACTGCTTAATTGCTTGCTCAGTTTTTAGTTTATAAATGGTGCAGGAATAAATACTCCTTGGAGCCAAGCTTGAGGATGGACAATCACAACGCAAGAGGGTTAGGCGAAGTTTCTCCAAGGAACAGTAGCCAAGATCTAGGGGAAAAACCTGCCAAAATCATCAGCTGAAGTAAGCAACTCAAGAAGGAGCTGGGCAGGTTTCCAGAGCTGCAGGGTATGAGGTAAAGCCATTAACAGGATTTTTGGTTTTAAGATAATGAGAGATTGGTTAGCGATTGGGACTTCCCGGACTCACGGGTCTTAGGAAATGCTAGAAACACAGACGTGGATGGATCAAGTGGGGGAAGCAGGAGCAGGGGCTGCTCTGTGACCACCACCAGCCTCCGCTACCCCAGCGCCCACCCAGTTCCCTGCAGGAGGATGTGTCTGTCAAGGTGGGGTCTGCACCACACCAGTGCTCCCTCAGCCAAGGGAAGGGTGAGCTCCCTGATCTGGCCTGTCTGTTCACTTGGCAGCAATGGCAGGTGGTCTGCACCCAGAAGAAGACGGGGTTACCTCCAAGGCAGTGGTCTTTTGGGTGTTTTGTTTATATTTCCTTTTCTTCCAGTTATCTGGACAAAGGAGCTTGTTCTTTACAGGAACAAAACTCAGCCAGTGACCACAAGAGCACAGAGGAATATCTGCTTGCAAATTGTAACTTTGAGGGCTTTAATGCTAGACTCCATCCTTGCATTTAGAGGAGCTGGAGAAAAATTCTTGATTTTAAAAGTTTTCTGACAGAATTGTGTTAAAAAGCTGCAGGTCTAAGTCTGGGTAGACCCAGAGACAGGTTAATGTGTATTGGCATCCTGCTGAATAGTCAGCAGGACCTTGGATGATGGATTAGTCACCTAATTGAGCTTCTTATTTGTGTGTGCCCTCAGGTTCCTCCTGCTTTTCTGCACGCTGAGGGCTGGAGCTGACCCTCTCAGATCTGACCCAGAGGGCTGCCCTCCTGCTGCTTTTTTGTGCCTAGTGGTCCCTGAGTGATGAGAGCCAACACGTTTTCCACACCCACCAGAAGAGAGAAGATAACCCCTCAAAATCCTCTGATTGCGATCTCTTGTACGTGTTTTTTTAATATGCATAAAGTAAACATAGTATAAACTAAGAGAGCCTGTCAGCCTAAATGAAGGGGGTCATCTTCAGATGGACATGCAAGATGGAGCTGGACCTTGCCTAGGTTGCCTACTTTACTTTGTTACAATAAGGTTGTGCACATAGGTAGCATTGCAGCTGGGCAAGGATGTCTCTTTGCTTTAAGTTTTCTCCCTAAGCAAATGACCATTGCAAATCTCTTGGTGTGCTTTATGGTAATCAGCAAGAGATTGAATAAATAGTAATAAAATAACTAGTTTTCCTGAAAAAAAAGAAACTGCACTACCGGCCGTGTCTTGACAAACACCATAGCATCTGAACTAAAAGTAATAACATTCAAATGCTACCTATGTGTAATGGACCTAGTTAATTTTATGCCTATGGGTAAATTTTCTCTGTCTTTGCCTTCCTTAAGAGTTTGCTTCACCGTGGTGCCTTTCGGTGTTAACCAAGGCCCCATGACTGATGCAAAGATACTGGGAGTTTCAGTTACTAGAAAAGGATATTCGAACACTCAAATATTTGTATGCACTAGCCCTGGCTTATTAAAGCTGTCGTAATCATGGGTTTGTTGCAAGAATCTTAATTCCTATCTTGACCTAATGTAATCCTGTACCATAACACTTTAAAGCCCTCTGAGAAAGCCCCTGCTTGTTTCATTTTTACCCACCTTTTCCTGCACGAGGCATGTCTGTCTTACAGAGGCTTGGGAGTGTACTAGCCTGTGTGGACGTGGCTGGCTGATAAGCATCCACAAGAAAACTTTCCAAATAATAAGGTTAAACCCAATTTATTCTCTCCATTTGCAGTGATGCTACTCAAGCAGGAGATAAGAAACAGGAAGAAATGGTATAGGATGTGAGCTATAGCCTAAAGAAGTGGAGGACAACGTTAGTGACTACATCACTGCTCAGGTACATGGGTGGTTCAGTACATTAATGGGATAGAAAGACAGAGGCAATGAGTATTGCTGCCTGGAAGGAAGAGGAGATTCAGGTCTAGAGACTGGTCTCTTACAGTGTGGTCCAGGTCCATCCAAGACTTTATAGGTTATGAAAAATTTAAGGCTCAGGTGGAAGACACTTACCTGGTTGCATATAGAGTGTGAAACTTGAGCAGTTTTCAAAAGAGGTTGATTTCTTTTTCTTATACCCCTGAAGTACTGGATTCCTGTTTTGAGGGAAAACGGCTAAACTTTGACATTCACTGCTTTTTTTTTTGACATTCACTGCATTCCCAACTTTGACATTTCCCACATTATGTCAATTTTCCTAGAAGAAATCATCCAGAGAAACAATGTGCCTTCTGTTAAAAAGCAGCCGGTGGAGTTAAATAATGCTGCTTTCAGACTCCTCCATGATAACAGAAAAAGCTTCGTGACCTTTTGGTTTGCTGTCTACCATCGTCTCAAGTAAGGCTGGGCTTTGCAGGTTGTGAGGTGACAGACAGGATGTCCCAGGCCCTCTGAAGAGGTGCATTTGGTTTCTGGAGTATGTGCTGGGCAGACTCCAACCAAAAGCCCAGGGAGACGCTGCTCTGCTGCTCCTGGCCTCGAAGGGTGAGGGCAGCCGGGGAAGAGCTGCTGGGTGGGATGAAGAGACGCCAAGTCTAGAGTCCAACACCTACTCAGAGCCACGCTCCACAGCACTTGAGAGGATTAAACAGAGATGGAAAAGAGCTCTTTTAGGGTCTCCTCTGCCTCAGTCTGTGCCTGGGCATACTTATTCTTGGCCACTTGCTTTTGTTTGCCTCAGCTTGGCTTTGGATCGTTTCCTGCCTCTTTCTAGCCAGCCCTCTCACATCTATTTCTGCTCTCATTTATTTTAGCAAAATAAGTTATCCTCTCCAGCTTTCCTTCTTCCCTCTTCATCCTTTTTGGTGGTGGTGGTAGAGGGAAGGACCTTTTGACTTTTTGGGGTTTTTTCGGAGAATAGCTGCTTCCTTTTTTTTTTTTTCACCCTGCAAATCACATTACTGAGGCACCTTAATGAGGGTCTGCACCAGCGCTGGAGAAGTAGGAAGCTTCTGAAACCCACATGCTGACTACAACTTCTGTAACGGATTTCATCACAGGTGTGCTGTGTGGAGTATGCAAATATCTCAAAAGGCTCACGTGATAGTTCGTTATAAGGGTTATGTTTAGGCATTAATGTCATGACTTGCTGCAGATGCTTAGTGTATTACTGCCTTACCGTAGCAAATCGCTTGTAAGATCTTTTAGCCAGATCTTCTGGGTGATGCTGAGAAAGGAACAGGGTGGGGTCTCAGCTAAGGGACTTGCACATACTGGTGACTGGGATTTAACTTGTGTATGAAGTAAATGTCCATCTGCCTATCAGTCCTGAGCCACCTTGGATTGGGTACTAAAGAGAAAGGATGATTAGGCCTTGGAACAGGCTGCCCAGGCAAGTGGTGGAATCACCAACCCTGGAGGGGTTCAAAAAACGAGTAGATGTGGCGCTTTGGGACATGGTCTAGGGATTAGGGAGATGCTGGGATGAAGATTGGACTTGATGATCCTAGAGGTCTTTTCCCACCTAATGATTCTATGATTCTTAAAAAAAAAAAAAAAAGTTTGACCTGTTTTTGACAAGTTAACGCACCAGAATCTTTCAACTGCTTTGTAAATCAAGTTAATAATGACTGCTTTGTCAATTACCCCTGCATTTATAGAGATGTTTTGCTTATACTTGTGACTCCAAGTATTGGATGAACGACATAAGATACTAGTTTGAAATGATATCTCAGCCTTTACCAGTATCTAGCTCTTCTCTAACTGAATAATTTACCTGTTCATTTGCAGGCGGATAAAAATTAACGGTAGATGAATTAAAAAGCAGAAGAGAAAGAATACTCTGTGTTCTCATTGCATTATAAAACTTAATAATGAGTTTAGAGCTACAAAATCACACGCTAAAAACCTAAATAAAAGAATTTGTACTTCTCGGCATCCAATGCACGAGCAGCATCAACTCCAGCCCATGTTTGGTTATGCAAGCTGCAGTTCAGGGCTTGGCTCCTCAGCACTGCGGCATGGGGTTTGTGCTGCATTCATCCACACCATGCATCTTTTAAGGTCTTCTGCTTCCGACCTGTCCTGCCTGCAAAAGACCAGACCCTGCAGAGGTTCCTTGGTCTGCTGGGACTAATTGCAGCAGAGAAAGGAGTGATTCAGTGAGGGTGATGAGGTTTTTGTCTGAGCTGGCACTAAAGGAGAGGAGAGGTTCCGGTTCTTAAAAGCACTATAACAGAGGGAAACCTGCTGTTTTGTGAGCATGGAGATCTTCTGGAGTGAAATGACAGAATGAGGTGACTTAAAAATGGCAGAATAAGTGGGTGTGAGTTCTTAAAACATTCTCTCACTAGCACTTGCAATGACTGCCCCCCACTTCCCTGCCCCACCAGGGCTCAGCTAAGACCATTGTGGCATCACGGAGAAGTGGCATTCCTCCCTATCACAAGCTACATTAGCAGGAGTGGAAAATGATCTCGGTCCTCTTCAAACGAGAAGGTAACACCAGAGGAGAAATCAGAGATGCCACAGGGAGCAGCTGTGGTGCTGCAGCCCCACATGCACCAGGTCAGCATGGCCACAAGAGAGCATGAACTGTGAGGCAGGGGCTTCTTTGGGTGTTTGCTCTTCCTAACGTGATTGCTGCCCTCAGAAGCCAGCTTACAGATTGTCATGCCTCCCTGCTACGGGCATGCTTGCCAGTCCTTGGCTGCCTGCATCGTCAGCCCTTGTACCATGAAGTCTGTGCTTAAACATAAACCTGGTCCTTAAGGCAGGGTCTTACAGCAAATATATTGATGAATGTAGGGTCTTGTTTCTCCTTCTGCATCTGGCTTGCTCTCTTGGAGCCGTGCCACATTGAAAGTGGGTCGTGTCAGAATAGTGAGGGAGTGAGGAGGACTCCCACTGCTGTATCTCTAGTATGATTTCACTCATTTTGGGCATATTTTGTGACTTCTTGCTGAAGGGATGCAGTGGGGTACTCAGTTCTTTCCCCTCACTGTGACAGCAGAGAAAGAGGACACGGAGTCTCTCTGTTCTTCCCTGTTCACCCTTCATGGTGAGGGACACCAAGGGGGTTGGGGACAGCAGGGAGTGGGAGGGACTTGCAGAGCAGTTTCAGATAATTCATATGGAAAAAAAAAAAAGTAGTAATTTCAGTGCATCAAATTTCTGCTTCTGAGCGCAGACCTCACAGGCTTTTCATTAAAATGGACTTTGGGCTTTCCCACAAGACATAAGCAGTGAATTAGGCTGGCAGAATCCCACGAGGACACAACCACTGGGTGGGGGGAAGGAAGGGGCAGGAGAGGAGCAGCTGATGGGGTCACTGGCTCCGATGGGGAGCGTGAGCTGCACGGGGCAGGGGAGATGCCCAGATGTCCTTGTTCCTGCTAAGTCTGTTCTGGCTCTACCCTTCCCTGCACTGCCCAAGCAGGAGGAGGGGATGAGACAATGCTAAGCTTGCCCCTTTGCTACCACCGAATGTATCTGGGGACAGCATGTGCACAATAAGGTAACAGGGAGGCATGTTCCTGGCTTCAGTACTTCTCTGTAAGTCATGGCAGGGAGCAGCCCTGTCCCTGCCCAAACACATTTCTGTAAAAAAACCTCCCAAACTTATTTATAATTTTCAATGTGGAAACAGTAGGTGACCTTATGGATGTTGAACCAATTCAAGCTGTAATGCAGATGGTACAGACGGCATGAAGCATGATTTAGTCATGATGACAGCAAAATTATCTGGGATAACATTTCTCATATCACGCTCACATATAAAACATTTTCCTTAACCAAGTAATGCTATTTTTTTTTACTTTTTTCAAACCACTGTCTGCATGTAATATTGCAATCTCTTACTCACAGAGCCTGGCCAGGGAAGTTAATAAAAAATACTCATTTAATGTTTTGAATCAAAAGGGCTGTTGCTAAGGATGGGTTTTGTACCAAGTCCTGGTATAAAAAGGACATTTTTTTTTTCTTTCTTTCATATTTGTGAGATGTATTTAGTTTATAGGTGTACAGTGAATGTTTCCACCCTCATTAAGAGGTTCCAGGGACTTCAAAATTTTGGCTTGTGCTAGAAGGAACTAACTTGTATGCATTTAAAAAGGAAAAAAGTGAACAAAACTAGTATTCAGGGACCACACATGTTCTGGTGCAGTCTCCATGCCACTGTTTGTCTGATGATGTTAACAAGCCTCAATTCATCCTGAACACATGCCTCGGGTAGGGAAGATTATTTTCAGCTTGTTACTGATGAGGATGCTTAAATACGGAGTTGAAGGGCTGAAGCCAGTGGAAACATAAACGGCTCTGACGTGGTGCTGACTTTAGAAGCAGAGCTCTGGCTCTGAGCCTATCTGCCCTGGGTGAGGATGGTTTTGTGTTACACGGCCCCTGCAGCATGTCGTGGCCAAGATGCTGCAGTATCTTACTCCTGCTCTCTGAGCTGAATGTGCCTCCTCTGCCAAGCCTCTCCTGGCTTTGGGATGTGGCTTTTATTGTGGGTAGTTTTATTGCTGTGGCCATGCCTGGTAGATCTTCCTAGCCCTGCTCCTTCATCTACCTCTCTCCTAACCATGCTTGCTTTGGCACTCAAGACAACCCAGTTCAGGAAGATGAGCAGGTTGAAAATGAAGAATCTGTCCTTTTTCCCCCTTCCTGCTTTCTTCCCTTACAGTTGTTTTGGAACTGGGGGAACTCTGTTGGCAGATTACACCTAGCTGGTAGGGATCTGTAGCCTCAGGCAACCAAGGTCTGGGTCTAGTTTCCAGCCCTACCTGGCTTTGCACAGCTCAGCCTGTGCAAAACAAAACTGTATGTGATGGTTGGGGAATCAAAGCTCAAAATCTGAGATTCTTTTTCCTACATTTCCAACTATCAGTATACTTACTGTGATTAGTTTTTTTCTTCAATAGGATCATGCTCCAGGTGAGCATGGAGGACACAATTTTTCTGCCTGCAGTCATGCCAGATGTTCAGACTAATGATGCTGTGAGTGCTGTTAACAATATCTGTTTGGTTTTTTTAAAGTAGATTTTCAGATGGTTATATTTTCTGTCAAAAGTTGGAGAACAGGTAGTCATGAAAAATAAGTTAGTCAAATTTTATAATGCGGTTCTCATCTTTGAAAAAAAAAAAAACCACCATCACCTTCATCCTGAAGAATGTTGCATCTCTTCCTCAAATCTTCCAACACACACTTATTCCTCAGAAAATGCAGTTGACTTTGAAACATTTTATTCAGAGATGGTGCTGTTCACATCATCACAACAATCCCAAAAGCATTTCTGAGTCAGGCAATTTGTTACCTGAACTCGAGGGTTCTTTTAACCTGAAGACTGAACAATATAAATAACCTTTTAACACGTGAAATGATATTGGAGAGTAACTGAAGTTTTTCTCTTTCTCAGGATTGCTGGTGCCAAACAGAGACTGTGCATCACACTGCAAGGATGTGCATACTGAGAAATCTGAGTTGGTATGTGACATACAACACTGACAGAGCTGTACTCATGCAGCAGTTTTGCAAAAGCGCTTTCTAAAATAGTCTGCTGATGAATCAGTGCAGGCTGGTGATAAAGACAGACCTTTTCTGGTTTTAAGTATCAAGATGTCTGGTGTAAAGCCTGTCTCCTAGAAGATGAAATCCTTCAGCTGAACAGTTTGCTTTGCAAGCCTATTTTTTTGTAGGGGAATTTGTTCACTACAAACTGTTGTAACCAATAATATATTCTTCAGTTAGAGATCGCCAACATTCCCCGCAAAGAGCATAGCTCCATCAAACAGCTACACTGAGAATTGTCTTGGGAAAAATATCCCTAATAGATATGACAGGACTAATAGGGCTGGGCCCCATATGGTGTGGGAGGCATTTTAATTCAATCAGTACAGAAGGGTCTTGACCTCACTGGACTATTCCAAAACGGTCAAATGCTTTGGGCATCAATATCTATCACTCGCTAACTATAACATGCAGAGCACCAGCCCAGGGTTAAAGACTGTCAGTTCCCTGCTGTGACGTTCCAGGATTGTTGGACACCTATTACACGGGATAAAATGTCTTCCACACGTAATGAACCATGTAAGATGCTTCCATGCGTTGAGGGCTGTCACTACGCAGTGTGCACTTGGGCTGAGGGGAACAAACGTTGACCTTCCTTTTCTAAAAGGTTCATTGTCAGGATAGGAAAGTGTGTTTGCTCACCCCAGATGCTGGCAGAAAGAACAGTAAATGATAAAATGCAAGGGGGCTTTTTTTCTGGTATTTTTAAAGATGGGGCCAAAATAGACATATTTACCCCAGAAGCAGAATCATCTAGGAGCTGAACAACAACTTCCATTATATTTGCAGCAGACAAACTGAAGAGCTTTAACAGTTTTCACGTAAACAGTAGCATTTAAAGTGTTAACTAAACCCTGAACCTTTTCTAATCTAGAGGTTCTGTACAATGATTGTATTTTAAAATCAGCTTTCCAGATTTGATACATGGTTAGGAATTGTATTTTTGTTTTATTAAATACCTAGTACATTCTCATTTTTACAGGAATGTTATTTATTAATAAACATGATAATGTGCAATAGCCAACACAGCACAATTGCTTGTTTTTTAAATTAACTGTCCAAATTATTTTAATACTTTTCTGGTAATTTTTTTTTTTTTAGATCTTAACTATATAAAGAAAAACTCTGATATTCTTGCATCTCTTACCTGTATTCTCACCTAGCCATCAGGGTTCTTTTTTTGATTTTGCACATATAATACAGTATCTAAATCTCCTGTTGCATGGTTGTTTCTATGATTCTATGGTTGTTTCCTTGAATATTGCATAGTATATTTGACCAGCAGTTAGGACCATTTGACACCTGTGTCAGTAAAGGAAAGAAGTGGAAAACATAAAAAGCTTGCTGGAGTCAAAGATTCCAAGTCCCTCCTAAACCTCCTTGCACTTCACGCTAACCGAGCACTTTTACCTGTCGTCATGTGAAGCTGCTCAGGCCTCTAAATATTGAATGTGTTTTTGCTCTGACTGAAATCACATCTGCCTGGGCTTTCTGTAGTTTTTATTTTTGCACCTCAATTAAATAATAATCCCAAATGACTGCGTACTAACTGGCTGGTAAGTATGAACACAGTACATATAGAAACAGAACCAGACCAAAATCTGCATTATAAGAGACAGTTAAAATCACGACTGCTGACGTGACTAATGCTATTAAGGCATTAGCGATAGGTCAGGACCCGCTCCCACCGACAGCTCTATTCATTTGCCAAAAGTGTCTTCTCATAAAATCCGATCAGGGTGAAAGTGCCTTTAATAAACTGTGAGATTAAAAATACCTTAACACGCAACACCAGTGCGCGCACTGCAACAAGAGCAGTCGCTGGTCCTGCTGTTAAACAAAACCACACGACTCTTAAGCATTTCGCTAATTAAAAATAAATGCATATTAAGAAGCTCTGCGAGTCCCAGGGACGTGAAAGAAGAGTGCGTGCTGAATTTCTGAGAAGTGAAACAACGCTGTCCTTGTGAGACAGGGAAAAGTGCAGCTGCTGCTTTGATTTCCCTGGGGTAGCGATGGGCATTAAAGCAGGTGAGAGATGCATGGCCCAGAGAAAATTTTGTCCTGAGTTGTTACAACTTCAAGAGACGCTGTCGGGTCAAATATGCTCTGCAATGAAGCATCGTTAAAAACAAAACCTAACCCCCCTCCTTCTGAACTGAAAAAGAATTTAAAAAATGTTTCATTAATATCTTCTCCTTCTCTCTCAAAGTCTACCAGGAACTGCTTCTACCCTCTCCCAGCTGCCCTCCCGGCCAGACCAGGCCGCTGACATGGCCATATCCTGTGAGCCCATGAAACATGAACTGAAACACCACAGACATCTCCCGAAATAAAGAATAAAACCAAACACTACAGAGAGGTAACTTTCAATAGCATGACATGAAATACAATTTACAGGGATAATCAAATGAAAGGTTTAAAACTGGATTTACCTTAGTTTTCCTTAAATAATACTTTTTAAAATGATAAAGATAACAGTATTATACTGCATGTAAATCTGAGGTGAGAAAGTTTATCCGCTCACATAATCTAGAAAGTGTACAGTACCTTTGCTGATTAACTGTAATAAGGTGCTTCTTTTATGAAGGACTGCTGGCAGTAAAAGCAGAGGTGCTGAAGGAATGCCCATGTAAAGACACATTTACTAACAGACTTACAAATTCACCAATTCTTTATTGCATTTAGTATCTCATCGTATGTTTACAGGACTGAGATATTTATATTTGGAAGTGTACTTCTTATTAGTCACGTCTGTGTATATGTGCGTGTACATGCATTTGTCCCAGCCAGAGATAACCTTCTCCACCTTCCCCTCCCCAGTCCCTTCTCTCTAAACAGGAATCGCATCTTCAACCTCTTTGTTTTCACATGTATAGTTATCATAACAATACTAACAAGCCTTTGAAAAACGTCTTCCGTCCTTTCTTGCCATAAAAAGTTTCAAAGCTGGCCCGGCTTTGAAACACATCCTAAAGATGGGACATTTTTGATGCCCTGATAAAGAGTTTTTGCTGCAGGATAGACAGACTTGAGAACGACCACTAGCAACTGGACCCTTTAAAACACTGATGATTCTATTTAACAAGGTCAATTTAATTTCCTTCCTCCTCTCTAAATATACTGCTCACAGTATGCTTTGAGCAACTGCAAGATCAAGATAAATTATAGAAGTGAAGCATTGCAATTCCTCCTTCAGATATTTATAAGCACTCTCTCTTGACTTTTTTCTACTCAGCTACCCTCAAATTAATATCAGCAGAGTATCAGTAATGATGCACACCCCCTGCTCCAGCTTAATTAAATCATACATTCAGTTCCTCAAGTATTCCAGTGTTCCTGATGCACGATGAGATATCTATTCTTAAGTAGATGAAGAGGAATTATTGCCTCATGGGACAAGCCAAACACCAGATGATTGAATTGTAAAATATGTCTTTATAACTATCTGGGATATTAAATATACTCCAACACAGATACCTTGCTAAAATAAAAATATATCTTTTCCCCCTCTTCCTACATAGAAATTAACTCATTTTCTGATGCTTAGATCTCTCCTCCAGTTTCACCTTCAAAAGACCCAAGCAAAACAGACCATGAAGGAGCTCTAGCAAAGCGTTAATAACTTTTTTGTCTCCCAACCAAAAAGGCACTTCCACATAGTGCTGCTATCCCGGGGATTCCGGGCAGCAGTGCAGTCATCGGTCATGCAAGGGAGACATGGCAGTAGTTGCCTCCTTGGAAACGCTGGCTGTTGGGTTCTTGAGACTGTTTTTACCCTTTCCCCTTACTTTTCACAGGCAGAACTGAAAGAATCTATTTTTGTTTTGTTTTCTTTCTCAACAGCCACTTTCTCTAGATCTGACAACTCTGAGCACCGTGCCTGATCAGATAATGAATGTTTACACACAACGGTCAGTGCTTCCAAACTGCTCCATTGTTCCCAGCATCCAGCGGTGAAGCCCCGATACCCGTCAGGACAAGAAGGCAACAGCGGAGGAAGGAAAGGTTTCCTGCCTGACAAGAGCAGCCTGTTTAAATCAGAGATGGAGTTAACTCCCCATTCAAACATATGCACACAAAGCTCTGGAACAGATTGCCTGGCTCTGCCTTGCATAATATTATCAAATCCCAGTGAACCGTGTTTAATAAAACAGGGTGAGATGATACCATAATGCTGACAAGATGGCAGGCAGAGGAATGAGCACCAACTGGCCTTTATTTACTTGTCCCTCCGGAAGAACATTTGCTCTGTAGCCATCCTGCGATTTACCTCCACCCTGCGGCAATTCTTTGAACGCGTTAAGTCAGTTGAGAGATTTTGGGTGAAATTTTACAGGCCGGCTGTCGTGCAGATTTGGGTTGGTTTGCTGATTAGAGAACAGTTGGTATTTTATTAATAACTGTGTTTATCCTCAGCTTTAGCATCTGTATCTCCAGCAGGAGTTGGTTTCTTCTTTGAATTCATGCACTGTGACATCAGTGGTGCTTAGGCACTTGACAACATGGTAGATGTGAAGATCTGCTGCAAAATCTGGGGGATCTCTTTGGTATCCATGGCAATAAAAGACCGACCTGCTGGTAGCGTCCTCTGCAGCCTGTGAGGTAGAATAAGGGACAAGAGACAATTACCAGTTCAAATTATCTTCCCTACTACAAGCCAGGGTTCTTAAGAATGGATGGTTTTCCTTTTGAATACCTTCCCAGTCCATGCTGTTCACCTTTGCTGTCACCATGCAATTAAAGGCTTGCGAAAGCAGCGGTGGGAGAAAACACCAAGAGCGGCTAAGTCACAGAGGTTCTTTCAGCAAGTCAATCAAGAGTATGTCTAGAGATTTCTCTTCACGTCCTCTTTCCGACATGCAAAGACTCTGTTTTGATCAAGGTACCAGTGACCCCACTAGGTATTAGCACCACTTGTTTTCTGAGGGCAGCTAGAGATTTACTCTGGAAACGAAGATATTTACTTACTCTAAATATGTTACCATGAACCCACAGCTCTTTCAGTTCAACAGCTCCAGTGATTCAAAAGGTGCTGTTTGTATTTCCTCTTTGAGAATGCAGCAGATTAGAGGGAAAGATATTCTTCTGTCAATATTAGCCTGACACATTTTTATTCACAGCTTAACTCCCCTTAAAAAAGCTCAACAAGACACATATTACAAACTCCATCTTCATCACGTCCAGTCAGTAGGCCTGGAATTTTTTTTTGCCTGCTTTGTGAAGGAGTTTATGCTCCACACCATTTCTCCAATGCTAAGTTAAGTCTCACTTTTAAAGTGAGTTTTTAAAAAAGTTGCAACAGAGAATTCCCTTCTCCTTCCCCCACAGCAGTTACAGGAAGGCTTTGTCTAATTCTGCACTTCCACGTACATAGAAATGCATTTCAGTGGCAGCATTGTGTGCATTTTCCATACCCAGGGAACTAGGCAATTATAAGATCTCTTACACAGCAGGATATAGTCAATGCTTTTTTCTTTTTTTTAAATTCCTAACAGAAGTAAAAGGACTTTCTGTAATGATAATCTTTCAGAATGGATTCTCTTTTCATGCATACCGCAGCTCTGATGTGCAGACCTGTGGACACCACTAATAGTGGCTGTGCAGCTGTATCTTTCAACCCTTTCCTGACTAAAACTATGTACTGAGGGCCAGTTCCTTTGGGGCTTTCTGTCATGCTGCTCTAGTTGAAGACTCGAATGGCAGCAGAAAAGGCACTGCTGATATTTGTGGCTATATCAGCTTTATGCTGCTTGTACTGGTCCTTGGTGGATGTGGAACCAATGGACACCTGGGACAGAATCTCCTTCTTTTACCCTGTGCCCAAACAATTTTAAATGAAAATATGCAGTAGCACTAAAAATGAGCATATTGGCTCAGACTCTCAAAATAATTTGTGTCTCTAACACAAGGGGAGCATGAAAGTCAGATTTTTGGCACTTTTGAAGACCATAAAACTCCAGCTCTTCTTGCTTTCATTTCTTTTCTTTGGCCCACAGATATTCAAACCGCATACTGGGCAATGACAAAGGCATCACATCTCTGTCATGATTACATAGTGATATTACATATGGGGATAGTGCACATCTTCCAGTGGGAGGAAAGCTTCAGGTGCTCCCTTTGGACGTGCAGAATGCTCTGAACTAGCTGGCTGTAAGGGACTTCTGCAAGGACACATGAACCAGTCTCCACCCTGACATGAGTCAGAAGGTACCACTTCTCACTAGTTGATTAAAAAAAAAAAAAAAAGATGGATGAAATCTTGGACAAGAGCCAGCAACGTGCGCTCGCAGCCTGGAAAGCCAGCTGTATCCTGGGATGCATCAAGTGTGGCCAGCAGGTCAAGGGAGGTGATTCTGACCCTCTACTTCACTCTTGTGAGACCCCACCTGGAGTAGTGCATCCAGCTCTGGGGCCCTCACCACAGGAAAGACATGGCCCTGTTTGGACCAGGTCCAGAGGAGGGTCATGAAAATGTTCAGAAGGATGGAACACCTCTCCTGTGAAGAAAGGCTGCAAGAGTTAGTTGGGACTGTTGAGCCCGGAGAAGAGAACGGACCAGGCAGACCATATTGAGGACTTTTAGTATATAAAGGGGGTCTCATAAGAAGGATGGAGAGAGACTTTTTCCCAGGGCTTGTGGTGATGGGACAAGGGGCAACAATTTTATACTGAAAGAGGGTAAGTTTAGACCAGACCTAAGGAAGAAATTTTTTATGGTGAGGGTGGTAAGATACTGGCACAGGCTGCCCAGATAACTTGCAGATGCCTCACCATTGGAAGTGTTCAAGGTCAGGTTGGACAGGGCTCTGAGCAACCTGATCTGGTGGAAGGTGTCCCTGCCCATGGCAGGGGGGTTAAACTAGACAACCTTTAAAGGGCCCTTCCAACCCAAATCATTGTATGATTTTATGATCCTATGATCTAAACCTTAGTGCAGAACATCAGCATGGGCAACTATGCCTAACTTCACTGAAAGAAAAGCACAGTTCAGATATATAATGAATGGAAGGAAAGAAAGTTATATTAGGCAGAAAAGAAATACACTTACCTATCTGCCTGGTCTCCTAAGGATCCGATAAATATGGCAAAAGCATTGACTTGTGCATTGGTGGTCAAGACCTGGGCAAACCTTGATGGCTGAATACCATATCGCTCGAGATTTGCATCACTCAAGACGATAACAAAATACTCGTCAGCCTCTTCCTTGGTGACTTCACGAATGGCATGCTCTGTCCCTTCCAAGGTATGGTCTCCACTCATGCAGAACTGAGCATGGGCATGCATGGTCTGTGTGCACAGCATAACCAAGGGGAAATATGTAAGATGGCTTTAGGAAAAAAATCTTCATTTCAGCTGACACAGGAGGATGTAAATATTCAGTTATGCTATATTAGGGGATGCTTCAGAAATGTGGACAGTGTTCCAGATGCTACAGAAGTTGCTGCTTTTTGTACGTAATGTATTTTAAGGCAGGCATAACTTCTTCAAAACTCATGCATGGATGTAACTAGATTGGGCCTTAGGGAAAGTAAAATACTTTGATTAGCTGCAGTTCGAGTAGCTACATGCCTATGTATTCAAGGAAGAAAACAGGGCTTAGTTTCCCAATACTGTGACCAGCTCCTGCCTGTTTATAATTTGCACTAGACCTCCAAATCCTAGTAGCGTCACACTTATCATCAAATATCTGACTCCTGACAGTGGCAGCAAGGTTTAAAAATGTTGAAACACTTTGTTTCAGCTTTTATGAAGTAAATACGGTTTTCATTGATGAAGCTGTTTCCTACATAGAAGGCAAGGAATTTTAGCCATTAGAAAATCCAGTCCTTCTACCCCAAGTAGCTGCTGGTCTTTAAAAAATACTTTTTCAAGGCAATTCTAACCTATCAAGTTCTAACCAGGTTAATCCTAAAATATACTATTACAGTAAAATCTTGGTGAATAAACTGACTTTGCAATTGTGATACAACACGTTTTCAACCTAGCATTGATACACTTTCTCACTGCTACAGTGACACATAACTTCTTGAAGGTACCAGGCTAGATCACTGACCTGGGATCCCTCTACAGGTTAAATTAGTCATTTACACAGTAATAATATCACCACATGATTCAGGTAGAGCTATCTGTATCGCTGTATAACGCTTGGAGCTTCCTATATCCTTTGACAGGTAGTCAAAGTGACACATTTATGACACAGTAGTCTGGAAAGAGGCATATCTGGCTTCGACTATTTTGGCATAACTTGCTTTCTGACACGTCTCTGAAAGGTCCTGCTTCAATTTTATATAAATACACAGATTCTGCTTTCTTGTCTTTCTTTTGTTTTAGTCTCCTTATGTTTTGCATCCTGTCACCCACCATCCTATGACCTCAATTATCCAGCACCGCTTATGAGTAGATTTACCTTAAGAATCTCTAATCTTTCCTTATTGTTCTTGGGAACTTTGTCACACCCAACCAAGGCGATGTCGAAGCCATCTCCTGAATGTCCAACAATATCGTACTGCAAGAAAGAAACTTCATCAGTCATCTGTTAGTCATGAATGGCCCTTGGGTCACAATGACATGAGACAGATCAAAGGCAATTTGCTTTCAATAAGAAAATCCAAACACTGTTCCCTGCTTCTGTTTATGAGCTGCTTAAGGAAACTACTTGCAGTTTCTCACTGACATGAAAAAAACATGGGAAAGAACTGCTAAATAATGAAATTAAAGAACAGTTACTTATTTCTATCGTCTGTTTTTTACATCATCCCACCAACTGCAGAGCGGTGATGCATAAGATCAAGACCTTGCCCTCTCACATTGTCCGCTTATTTTTTTAAAGTAGCAATTTTCATCCTCTTGAGTCTGACAAACAAGAAGCGCATTGTTTGAAAGTAGCTCCCATGTTTGATGGATCTTTTTTGTGACCTCATTCTGCTCTGAAAAAAAGAGTATTACAAGCCTTCTTTTCTGAAAATCAGCACTCCTTATTTTTGTGCATAACAGATCAAAGTAGTTGCTGAAAGTATGTAGAGAAATGAATTCCAAGAGTCTCTATACCCTTTCAAAGGAGATGGGGTGCATATCATTCTCCTGTGAAAGATCCTGCAAAAACGACATGTAAAGCTGTAATAGTTCAAATATCTTGTTGAACAAAAAATGTAATATTGGGAAGGCCTTCGTTTTATGTGAGAGTTTTATTGTCATTATATGAAAACCAAGACAAGCTGAGTTATGGCAAGGTCCTGACCTGCCCTTTGTGCTGTGGATGTGGCAGTCACCCCAGGGAGGATTCATGAGCAGGACAAAAGTGGATTTAAGAGCTGTCTACACCAAATAATAGAGCACGGTGCACGGATCCTGAGCCCAGAGAGACCTAAGCTGGCAATTTCTCAACATGAACATGCCTGTATTTCCCCCTGCGTAGCTGGCATAGACTTGCCTTTAGTTGACAAGAAGCCCCTGTGCAATATTTTGCCTTTCTGTAATCTTTTATTCAAGTACTGCCTGCACATCCCTGCCAGGTTCACCATCCCTAATTCCTACATCATCATTTAGTAAAAGGCAAAAATTCCTCAAAGTTTTTCTCTTTCCTGTTGAAGGCCACTTCATTTGGTGTAAGTCAGGTCCTGGAGACTGGAGAAATAGCATTCTTTATTGACAAAGATTTTTTTTTTTTTTTTCCATATCACTAATTTGCTTCAAAATATATCAAAAGAAACCTATAGCAGCTGGAGCAAAACTTTTAAAGGTGACATCTCATTCTGCAAAAAAGCAAAGTGCCACATACTATAGATTATTTCACCCAAAGTCAGACCATTTTATGGCAGCCTCACATAACCCAGACTTCCTTCCCCTAGGAAATCTTTGTATAATCTCATCCCGAGGCAATCCCATTTCTTTCTGCTCTGTTGGCTTTTCCCATGCCTTTTCTCCTTAGCTCCATTTCTAGTATTTGCTACCCAGCCTCATGCAAAGCTTCGAGTTTGACACATGCTTTCTCTTCAAAACCTACTTCTTATCATCAATAATGCTTCAGACTCTTTCTTTGCTGCTGAATATTTTACCTGGTGTTTCTGTCTTCCTCAAATCATTATCATTCCCAGGGAAAAGATATGGCCAATGAAAATATACACATTCTGAGAACAACGTTGAGGTTACATTCAGCATACTTCTGAATTAATATCAGAAAAAATTCAGAGTGTGAACCACACAGAAAGAGAGAGTGCATGTGTATTGTTTTAAAAACTAGAGGCTATTCAAATCAGAGGAACTAAATAAAGCAGTAGTTTAATGAAGTGGAAAATATACAGAGCTAATGTGGTTCTTATGTAATGTCAGAAATGCCCACGGATCTTCAGGGTAGGCTCTTAATTGTGAAAACCTGCACGTCCTCTGCTGAGCAGTTTTGCATTCGGTATCACCTTTAAATCAACAACCTAATTACAAAAACCAAAACGCTGTCATTCTCCTGTGTAAAAAGAAGGCTGATTCCTTTGTAACGAGCTCCTTCCCAGCCTTTCACAGACTTCTCCCACTGGGTGTCCTGGTATCAGCTCTGCCACACTGAGCTCATGAGAATAGACCAGATTTTGCTCTTAGGGAATATGACTTTGGGTTCTTGGTACACACTAATAACAGACCAACCTTTCATCTCAGAAAGGTTGGGTTTAAACTCAGTGTGACAGTCTGTGCGGAGGAAACTGCTGTAGCTCCTAGAAGAAACACCAGAGGTTGACCCTATGGTTGAAGCCCCTCCAGATTCTTGCATAAGGTGGAAACGTACAACTTGGGTACGAGCAAGGTGAGGCTGAAATGATCTGAGCAAACTATTGCAGGCACGTAAAGGCGTTCACCTGAGAACATCATGTCCTGCCTACTCTCTCCTCAGCTAGCTGCTTATTATTCTCCGTGTGTGCCCATGCATGCACCCCTGTATGTATACTTATATTTAACAGATGTTATCTGTTTCTTTGCTGACAGTTTACTATGCTATTTGTGATTAAAAAAGGGTGGTGAGGCATAGGGGAGAAGTGGCTGTTTGCTTCATCCTGGCTGCTGCATTCTGGGTCAAGTAGGGCCTCCCAAAAAGCAGGGTGAGATCCTGCTGTGCTGTGGAAGAGAAGTGCTGTGGTTGCCAGCCCTTTCTTGAGTGCTGGTCCTCATGGAATTCAAGTCATGGGCCACAATTAGCCAAAATCTGATGAATGTGGGGTTGCTTTGGGGCAGCTTAGCTCCCCAGACTGTGAGGCTGGATGAGTACTTGTGCCCCAGCAAAGGAGGGGACAGGAATGTAGCAGCACTGACTTGGATTGACTTTAGTCAACAGAGGACTGCAGCCTCGGAGACTCTCCCTGGGAGGGATGGAAGTGGGCTCACAGCCAAGCTTTAGAGGTGACAGAAGGGAGATATTTGTCCAGGGCAATGTATGGAGCCTACTGCGATTTAGGAATACAGGGTTTAGGACAGGAGTAAAACTGGAGCAAAGAAGCCCACTCACTCTGCAAGGGCAAAGAAAGAGGATTTAAATCTTTCACCCAGGTTTTCTTTCAGTAAATGATTACCTCCTCTTGATTTGTGTTCTAGCAAAATAAACTCTTAGTGATTTGATGTTATCTTGGTGGGCTCATTTTAAAGAAAAGGTGCAGACAGCTCCACAGCCCTGGCCAACTGGGAACCCCAACACATGCAGGTACATGCATGCTGTGTCAAAACCAGTTTCCTTCCTTCACAGTAGTACAGAAAATGGCCTCTGAGAAGCAAGGGTCTGTTGCATTTTTCTCATAAATTCCCCAGGAGAATGAATGTGGATAGAGCTACAAGTGAGAGAAGAGCTGTGATAAGATTGTACTCGGAGCTGACTTTTGTTTTACAAAATAGATTGCAAGCATAGGCTCTCAGGACAAATCCATCAGCAAAATACATGTTTATTATAGTGCAGGCTTAATTGAATTAATATATTATTGTGGTGCACAGTGGTTCATTTTCTGATAGCCTCAGGTACACCGAGACAAGAACAGCTCTATTCAGAGTACACAATATGTAAACACGTCTCTCAAAATAGCGTCATTTTGTTGCTTTCTTTCCTTACAAGTTAAAACCATCCCTATTCCACTGTCACATTTTGCACTGAACGGATGGTTGCTGCTGCCTAAAATGGGTAAAATGGAACACTTCGTCTTCTGCAGCTGCCATGCCAAAAGCTTTTATTTTCTAAAGGCATTTAAAAAGCTGAAATAAGATGCATGCTGAATGTAAAAGGCTCTGTAAATTAGACAGGCCTCTGCCGGAGGCCTAGATCTTTATAAATTCATCTCTTTTTTGGACAACACTGAATATTCTTTTTTTTCCTGAATTTATTTAAAACCTTTTGTTTATTATTTAAAAGAAACTATTCTGTCAAGCATGTGGAAGGAGGATTTTTTTTCTGAATTTACGGTGCTGCCTCCATAGTAAATTTTACAAATAGAGAATGCTGAAATGGGCATATAAAATCTGTAATATCCCTTTAATACGGCTACAAATAACAATTCAGGCTTTTCCTACCAGCTACAAAACATGCCATTTATTGAGCCACTTGCAGTATTTTAAAGGCTTCATAAAATTGCTGTTGGATTTGTTGGACACGCTCCCTTATCTGCCATCATGTGTGCAAATGATAGTAATGAAGAATGATATAGAATCATAGAATCATTCAGGTTGGAAAAGACCCTTGGGATCATTGAGTCCAACCACCCACCCTACTCTACAAAGTTCTCCCCTAAACCCCCAAGACCATATAAAACCATGTGGTTTGTGTGACAGACATACTACTACCTCAGATAAAGAACAAAATGCCCTTCCGTACATTTTCAAATAACTGGCACCTAAAATGAGATGTACAAAAGATATAAGAAGTTTAATCCTGCAAAATAACTTGCTTATTACAACTTGTGTGTGTAAGTGATGCATCCACACATTTAAAAGGGCCAAGGGGCATTGGTAGGACCATATTTAACCCGCGTTGTTAGGATAAGACTGAGAATGTGGCTTCTATTACCTCAGTCACTCCCACTCTTTCTTTAATAAAGCACATCAGAAGAAGCATGGATGGGATGACATTGGAGGCGGGCTTTTGAAACATGGCTGTTAATTTAAATGGCTTTCCCGACTGTGGGATGAGCCTCCTGTTTCCCCCTTGACAGGGAATGATTCACTGCCTCCACTTGCGCGAAATGGAAGGAGGCGAGTTGTCCTGTGCAAGCACAAAAAGTTGACAAATACCTGCTGGCACTTGTCTGACTTCTTATGAAGGATAATTTTTTCACCTGCTCAGTACAGTCACATACCCAATACCTGTAATATATAACCATATACTTAGATTACTTCTATACAGAAGGCACGGAGAAAGTATTCTCTACGTTCATTCAGGGTTGTAAAAACTAATCAGACAATCGATATCATCCACATTTGATACCAAGGGGTAGCACACACGGGGAAAGTTCAGCTGGCAGGATACAACAACCCAGGAAAAGCCCATCCAATTAACTGACAACCTTATTTAGCAGAGCACTAAACCAAGCACCAGCAGAAAAGTGGTCTTGAGCAAAGGCCAAGAATTGGTTTCCAAAGTTTGCACTGCAGTTAGGTAGCAGATGGGAACTTTACTATGTAAACTCTCTTTGAATACATTGCTCAACCAGCCTGATGGTCCCCTAGGTTCAACATACATTGTACAAGAAACCCCTCAAATTTGCAGCACATGTTGTTGTGACCCTTGCAGATGGGGCTACAACAGGAACAGATAACAGCAGGCATATACGAAGGCCAAAAAAGGCTATTTTTATAAAACCAGGCAAGAAGATAAGGAA
This sequence comes from Coracias cyanogaster, assembly GCA_033124195.1. NCBI lineage: Eukaryota > Metazoa > Chordata > Aves > Coraciiformes > Coraciidae > Coracias > Coracias cyanogaster. Next base: position 40,823 of record JAVSBS010017010.1, read on the forward strand.
GAGAAAGAAAAAAGTTAGGAACTGCAGATTTCTCATTGCATGCTACACAGTTGTGTGTTCTTTTCTCTTTTTTTCAAACAGTTCCTCTTTTGGAAATGAGAAATGTATCCTATTTTTGCAGACATACCAAAACTTCGGCTTTGTCTTGAGAAAAATGAGCAGCATCTTGCAAAGTGTCAGTATTTTACAGACTGGAGTCAGTGATATTTTACAACATTCAGTGGCTCTTACTCTCTGAAGACTAATTACACTCATTAGAAACCAAGGAACTGGCATGAGCTCTGGCTCCTGATCACATTCATGCAGGTGTTGCAACTGCCATCTCAGATTATATCCAACCCTGCCAAATAACCTCTATTTTCAATCAGGAGATTTTAGAAATTCTATTTGTTTTTATCAAGGGAATGTCTCAAAGAATCCGTCAGCACATGCATGGGAGATTTCTCACATGAGAGGACCGTGCAATGTAGGTTAAAAAAAAGATACTTTAGCCTAATCATTGGATCATGTTACGAGTACGGTTCAAACACGGCTACTTAATAAATGTCTCTGTTCTCACTTTGGGGAAAGACTTCAGTGGCCAGTGAAACACAAAGCCACACCTCGTCTTCTGTCCTAATCATGTCTAGTCTACTCTTGTAGATATTATGCTTCAAATAAATCAAATCCCTGTGAGGCAGCACAGAGAGATGTGGAGGAAGGAAAATACTTTTCTTCCCTTCAGCAAAAGCAGCTCTGAAGTTGACAGAGTTCATAATGGATCTTGCCAGCCTTGAATCAAGGGTCTGTTACTGCCCCCCACAAAGTTCTCTATCCAGTGGAAGGAGCCCTTAAATGGAGGAGAGTTACCCTAGCGACAAATGAAGTTGAACAGATGTAGAAGCTGACGACAATTTTTTTTCCCTTGGTGTGTCACTAAAATTTCCAGCTTCTTCCTGGAATAACCATTGTTATTTGAAGTATAAAACTGGCTTTACAACTCTCTTGACTCACAGAGACTGTAAGGATAACATTATTACTCCTGTCTTACTATCACCAAAAAGTGGCAATATTCACATCTAATAACTGCACATGGGTTTTGTGCAAGTGTTTTTATAAATGATAAGTGTCTGTTAGAGAGGCACATTTACTATTACAACTAACTCCATTTTGAGCTATTTGCTCGGCCAAAGACAGGCTTTCATCTATGTGCAGGGCAAAGCACTGGCCAATAGCAACTATGGCCAAGCAAAATATAATAATCTGTAATAGACACAGAGGGATTTGAAAGGTAATGAAACATAGATTTTAAAATCCCAGAGCTAAAGACAGTTCTTAGTGACCTTAATAATTCTGCACAGTGGGCTGTCTGTCTACTTCTATATGTTATTCCTTTACCATGCACTTGAGGGTCATGTCTGGGTTCTCATCCACAGAGCTGCACTGAGGAGGACAGCTGTTATCTGCCACTGCACTACATCTTTTTTTTTAGCATCACCACCTTTTAAGTCACTGTGCTCTGCTGTGTAAATGTAAAATAATTCATTGTTCATAACAAGAGCAGAATGGCTGTAGTACAACAGAATGAACAACTGCCCCCTGGTTACCATTTCCATTTTACTGAAGATTTTATCAGCTCCATCTGCCACTTTATTTTCCAGTCACCCCGTCCCTTCTCCAACTTCTTGCTGCTGGATTTTCCTTTTTGTTTTCCCAGATAACTTCATACAACTAGCAACTCATGTCACCTTGCTATCAGATCACTGGTGAATGTAGGGAACAAAATAGTAACATGGGTCTGGCACAAATCCCAACACAGTTCCACCAGTGACCTTCCTTCACTTCTTCACTCTAAAAAATGAAGTGAAGGACCACTTAGTCTGTTTTAGCAGTAGTTCATTTACCTGAAGGTTTTCTCTTTTATCCCCAAAGTAGTCTCCTTTCTTCAGAAGCCTCTGGTGAGGTACTTTGATGCTTTTGGCCAAGGAGACTATCAACTAACCTTGCTTGTCATGTACATAGAGACTTCAGAATGCTTTACTTCCATTTACAAAGGACCTGTTGACTATACCCCAATATATCAAATTCAGCCTCCTGTCCATTACTTCTATTTTGTCTTCCTTTGTGGATCATCCTGCATTTGCCCATACTATCACAGAATCACAGAATCATTATGGTTGGAAAGGACCTCCAGGGTCATCAAGTCCAGCCTTTGTCCCAGGATCTCTCTAAGCACTACACCATATCCTCAAGCGCCGCATCTATTCCTTCTTTAAATACCTCCAGGGATGGCGACTCCACCACTTCCCTGGGCAGCCTGTTCCAGTGCCTAACTACCCTCTCAGGGAAGAATTTCTTCCTAATACCTAATCTAAACCT
>JAVSBS010017011.1:0-24402 GCA_033124195.1 Coracias cyanogaster
TCCCACACAGAACATATTACAGGAGGATTTTCTATTTTCCCCTTTCCTGAAGATTTACCAGAGACCTCAACAAGCTCGCAGGAAACAAGGTGGATCTAGTGGGAAGAGCTGGCTTCTCACAACCAGTCACTGTCTTTGTCAGTCTGATGAGCAGGTTGAGCTCTTGAACTGTTAATGGCTTTTAGTTGCAAATCCAAGAAATGTGCAACAGGGCAGGAGAGAGGAAGGCAATGAAGACCCAAAACTCCGGATGTTTTTCTATTTAAATGCTTTCTGAATAGATATTCCCCCAAAATTTAATGGAAGGAGTAGGAAAGATTTCAGCAAAGCTATTTTAATCTGTAGCTTTTCACAGGACATATACAAGGTATATATTGGTTGGTATATTTAGTTGGTACAGGAAATATTTTGCTGGCATTAGCTATGCAGAGCATTGTTAAAATGAACAAGTGTACTCAGTCCCTTTGACCGAACTCTATTCTCAGTCTCATCTGACGCTTGACTAATGTCACTCAAATTAATGGAAATGCTTTATACCAACACACTATTCTATTTTAGACACTAAGAAATGCTAGTTAGAATTCATTTACTTAATTCAAAATTTATCAAAAGACAGCAACTTCTGCTTTTATCTATGAATGGACAGTAAAAGTATAATGAATACTTTAATGTACAGCTAATGAATTAGCATTAATAATTAACATTTAACAATTAAAACTAATCAGCTTTAATAATGTATACCTAATGAATTAGTATAGCTAATGAATTAATAAACAGTGTAGAAAGAGGCAATAAAACTGAAAATGAAACAGACTTCCAATGCTTTAGATAAAAATTGATTTAGAATTTCTTCAGATTTAGTATTTGTTTTACAGAAAAATCTCTTTCAGGATCTCTACCATCTCTCCAAATATAATACAAAATCTCTTAGAATAAGATACAGTCTTTTAGTGTAACATATAAAATCTCTTCAGGTTAATTCACTGTTCTTTTCAGCAAAGGCAAAAACTGCAATCTTATTATTTGGGTTTCTTAGTAAACAGATTAGATCCACAGATGCAGCGCCTGTGTCACATGTGCATGTGACAATGGCTGGCATATTGCTCTAGAAGTGCTCAAGCACGCATTTCTCTACCAGCTAAACAATCTTTCCTGAAAAAATCACATCTTTTCTGTTATCACAAGCTATAAAGCAGTTCAAGAGCCCTGAAATGATCTTTTCATTAGTATGAGATGCTTAAGTATCCCAGTACTGAAATGTCCCATGTAAGCCTTAAGAGACAGGAGGAGTATAAATCCTGCTCTCCCATTCCCTTAATGAGAATGCCTAATAAAAATGTAAACTAATTCTCTTGGCTGCCACTGTCCTGTTTACTGAGTGAAACCTTCCTTTTCACCATCATATATTTATATAGCTTTAAAGCTACGAGATCAGTATGCCTTGTTTAAGATTACTCAGCCACAAGCTGGCACTAGTTTCTTAACTTCCTTATTTCTTCCCCTCACCCCTTGTCTGAGGCCAGCCTCAGATCCACCCACCCCGTTAGCAAATCCATCCTCTTCAAGTCAATACTGTAATAGCCTCACTGAAGTCCATCCTCTGTCAATAAAGCAATCACAAACCTCCTGGCTTACAACATTTCCTTGTTGAAGCTATACTTGTATAAATTAATTTGAATTATCTATTTGATGATAAACATTCATGTGCTTTTAAACTCTAATACATATTAAATAGGCTTAAGCTGTGCTTTCCTTTCTCTGTAAATGCCTCCTTGTCCTCCTAACTAAAACAAACACAGACGATGCTTCTCCCACAGTATCTGTCACTGTTATCAGTTGGGTGGACACTTCTGTCTCCTCTTCCACTTGCACAGGGGTCCTTGCTCGGCCCTTTCCCTGCATCCCCATGGTCTCTCTACAGAAGTGAGAGCTTCGGGCATGCAACAACCTTACTGTCCAGCAGCAAAAGGAGGAGAGTCGAGATTGCAGCTCATCTTCATGCCTGAGCTTTCAGCCAGCCAAGAATGCCAGAAGAACCTCTGGACAACTTGAAAAGCTACAAAAGAAAAAGTAATTCAGAAGCCTCCAGCTAAAAGCCAGGGTTATAAGAGAGATCCCAGAAACCCTAGGATGATGCAGAAAAGCATGCTGTCTGGAGAACAGGTCAGGAAAGGAGTTGAAGCATGGGCCGTTCTCGGACACAGCCAGCAAAGGCAGCTAACTGCAGAGCAGAGCAGAGCCACCCACACCAGCCTGCTTTTACCACCGCCCAGCCAAGGGCAGGATCACAAGACGTGTGTCAAGGCAAAGAGGTCCCATGGCAGAAGCTGCCAGAAAGAACACGTGGAAGATGAGAGACTGTTGGGAGAGGTGGGCTGCGTTTCACCATACAAAGCTGGAAGTGAAGGCACGCTCATTTGGTCGTGATCAGCCACTGAAATATCTGTCAAGCCTGCTGCTAAGGAAGCTTCTCTCCAAGCTGACTCCTGAAAGCACACATCTTGCCAGGGGCCAAACAAGCAGAAGGCTGCAAATCTGCTCTTAGCAGGTGAAAAGAAGCACCCGGGCCCCAGCTAGCCAGCCCAAGTTACTCCCAGGGACACAGCTGGACAAACTGGTCTTTTAAGTGTGCTTCTCCACACTCTTGCTGGGTGCCCTCCCTCCTACTGCCCTATGTTTACCAAATCACAGCTTTGGAATGGACTGGAAGGCACCCAAGCTTGTTCCTGGCTCTCCCAGGTAAACACTCACTGCCAAGGAGGTGTACTTTCCCTGGCAACAGCAATCCTCCCCCTCCTTGTCTCACATCCAGCAGGTTTCCAGGCAGAGAAGGTACTCAGGAGCAGAGCACCTGTGAACATCATGAGAAAGCAGGAACTGAACACCACTACCCCTCTGTGGGTTTGTACTGCAGGAATTAGACCACTTAGGAGACAGCCTCCAGCTCATTTGTTTATTGTAAAGTGCCTAATGCATAACTAGACAGAGGGCCCTGCCCTTCAAAGTCCCTCTTCTTTCAGCCTGTGCTCTAACCTTTTGATGAAAAAGACAGAAGAAAGAAACTGTGTGTTTAGTACATGTAATATAAGCAGGTCTGGTGGCACACTGATACTTCCCAGTCTCCAAGGAGAGGGTAACAGCTGTCTTGCTGCTTCAACCTCCTGCTCCTGAGTTGATTCATACAGTGTGAAAAAAATAAAGCTGCATCACAGTCCCTCTGAGCTGGGGGACAGGCAGAGGAGAGCCTCTCGCACAAGCCTCATTATGCAGCCCTACACACAAAACATCTCACACCAATCATTCTGTCATCACACAAATCACGGGCATGTTGTCCCAGCAAGCTCCAGTTGAATCTTCTGGTTTTTCTAATACCTTGTTTTTACGCAAAAAGAAGCATTTTTATTTTTACTCTGGTACCGCCGTTTTCCTGGAGCACTAGAAGATACAAGGCAAGGGAAGAGCTTCTCCTGAGAAAAACTCTGCCAGTCTTCCCACGCCAGGCTGCTCCTGTTGTCTTTTCCACACAAGTGCAGGAAGCGGAGGGGGTCTCTGTCAGTGGCAATGTACATCTTGCCTTGGTTGCACTGATCTCTGGTGTATTAATACAATTCCTCGCAGGATCCAGTGATGTTTGCGTACTGAGCAGGCAGCCTCTGAGGTCAAGTAAGGCCAGCTGGTTTTCCCTTACGGTATTCATCCCTCGGTGAAGCTCTGCCTTTTGGCAGTCTCTGTGTATTGTCAGGCCTGGCAGCTCACCTGTGCTTCATGCTCCTTGCCATCCTCCCAGCAGCATGGGAAGGGGAGCTCGCCACTGCCACCAGCACCTCAGCCCTGCTCTGTTTCCTGATGCTGGCAGCCATGCACCCCAGTTCAGACAGAGAGCAGCTCCCAGAGGAGACAGCAAATCGAGACAGACTCTCTGGCAGCTGCCTGCAAGCCTGGTCTGCACTTCTGAAATATGCACATGATTCCATGTAAGAGTGTGCTGATGCCATGGTGCCCCTCACCACAGCCCTGCCTGCTCAAAGGCTGAAGCCTTTCTGAGCTTCCAGCTTTCGGCGCCTAATGTGACTTTCTTTTGTGTTCACAGAACAGGATCAACAAATGTCATCTAAACTGTTTTGCTCTGAAACATCAGAAGCGGGATGAAACCACCTGCAATCTCATAAAGGTGTTTCAGGCACTGAGGGCAAGCTGAAAGGATTTTTTTTTATTGCAAGTGATTCAAAGCAAAAAAAGAAATTCACCTGCCTGGCACTGAGGTAAGACATCAGATCCTCTTTAGATGATCTCCTGCAATACTGACATTACACTGGGAAGCTCAGCTCTGTGCAGAAGATAACTGCTGCACTGATGGCAGCCCCTTGTAACACTAATCCTCAAACCTGCTTCTCATAGCCACTGTAAACTACATTTGCCATTTGCTGCCATCTGGCATTTTTTCCACCCTCCTGGAAACACCACAGTTAAACAGTTGGGGTTTTTTTCCCAAAAAGTTGTGACTTAATATAAACACGCAGGGGTTCTTTTGAAAATGAGAAGTTAAACCTGACTCCAGTGACCACACAACTGCCAGAGAACAGCACTGCTCTGCACCCAGGCAGACAGACACACAGAGCGCTGGGCAGCCACCTCCAGACACTGCCCATTTCTGCCTGCTGCCTGAAAGGGACCCATCTTCTGAGGTAAAGCACCCTAAGGCTCATATGGATATGCAAATACTGCCTATTCGAACAGGAGCTGCCAACGCCAGGAGTGACTGAGGAGGATCTGCAGCAGCAGTTGCTAGGGGTTATAAACTGCTCTTGCAACAGGACAGCTCAGAAAGACACTCTGACTCCCGATCTGACTCTTCAGTCCAACACTCACCCGGATTACAGCCCAAAGGCCTTGCAGGGTACTGCTCCCGGGTTTGGGTCATTGCCCATTTCTGTGCACTGCTAACAAATTTGACAGCTGCAAATCAAGCAGGGGAAAATGGGTTGAGATCTATGACTGCTTCATCTGGCTGACACCTGCATTTCTGGCATACGTGCAAAGTCCATCCAGATCACACCTTCTTCACTGTAGATAGGGACCACAGGAATTGCCCAGATTGTGTGAAAAATGTACCTAATCAACATCTACCAAGGACCAAGATCCTCTGAAAGGGCTAAGTGCTACTTCCGTATGCAAGGTAACAGCCTGAGTTCTACTTCCTAATTATGTCTGACCTGGAAGTCATCAAGACAAGCCATCCAGTCCTCTTTTTCTGCCAAGCAGGAGAACCATGAATTATGGTAGGTAAAATCTTCAGAGTAAAAACCATCCTTCTGAGCATGTTTGTGTTAGGATTAGCATAACAGGGTCCCCTAAGAACCATGCCAAGAAAAAAAAAAAGGTGGTATTTGAAGTGCTGAGGAGGCCTGTACAAACAGATAGTGCAAATGAACAGGAGCCCATGTTACCTTTCAACCCTCTTACTTACTGGGTAGCACTAGGGGTTGCCCACCCTTCTCCCCGATGTGAGCCCAGAGATGCTCCTGCCCTGAGCATTACGCCCTTCAGCACTTACTGATGACAAAAGAAGGTGCAGCTTACACTTACTTTTACAGCTCCATTAAAAGGTGACCTGCAAATAAAAAAAAAATCAAGCACATTTAGTATTATGTGCTGAATGCCCCCAAATAAACAGGATTAGATGAGCATTCAGCTCTCATGTAAAAATTAGGTGAAAAACTGGCACTGAATGTGTACGTTGATTTTATGCTCATGAAACAGAGGCGTTCCTAACAGCAACAGAGTGAGCAGCTCCTGACAGCTACTGGCTTCATGCTTCTGTCTCTTGCTGCTAGGATGCATACTGGGATGGAGGTGTGGCAGAAATATTATTCCTTAGACTGGCATATTCCTGAAACCACCACAAGAAAGCGGCAAAAGCAAGGGGACAGCAGGCAGGTTCCACTTCCCCCGCTTTCCCTCTGCTCACCCTGCTCAGGCACCAGAGGCTGTGCTTTCCAAAGGCACTGGACCTGACACTGGACTAAGCCCCATGTAGAGCCACTGGCAGATCACACATCCTTGAAGATGAGGATATGTTAAAAATATTAGCAGGGCATTGCACAACTAGAGGTAGAGCTTTCTGCTGTATAACACTGAATGCAATAGCCATTTCTGACTCTCCATCACCACACTGCTTTCTCCTCTTCCTCCTGTGTTTGGTCCCATTTAACTGACACCTCTCACTCAGACCCAGCTCAGGAAAGCCCTTCTCCCTGTGCTTAAAACACACCGATTTCTGTGGGAGATATGCACATGCTTCAGTACTTTACTGACTGGGGTGTTTAAATGAATGTATACCTCTCCCACCAGCGCTCTTTTGTACCAAATTTTGTACCTTTATTATCAATGAGCCTCTGTAAAGTGATGAAAAATTATCCCCTAAGTGATTTCATTACTCCATAGCTACTCCCATTCATTCTGACTTAAAAACATATGGACACGTGAAAGAAGATTAAGGGTTTTCTGTCATAGTATTCCTATATCGCTCCCCTGGCACACAAGAGGAGGCTGTTTACCATTGTGCTGCTTTCTCCCCAGTTCTTACTCACCATTCCTCTTAAGTGAGGCTCCACAAAAACTGACATTAACCTACAGAAATACACTGCAGTGGTGTTCAGAACATTGTTCAAATAAGGTCTAGCCCCTAGTTTCAAATCTCTTAAGTAAAGAGTAGCTTTGGTGACCTACTATCATCAAAATACATCCTGGTACATGCTCACTCTTTGCTGGTTTCTTTCATTTGGCTTTTTTACTTCTCATTCTTTTGCAAAATCTGATACTGCTTTATAAGTGTCCAAGTTGTTAATGTAAATCACCAACATTATCCTACAACTGAAACTCTACTATAAAAACTTCAAAAATACTGTTTTGTAAATATGAGTGTTAGAGCAACCTGAGGGGTGCACACTCCATACACCTAAATGTAGCATTTCAGACAAATTAATTGACGTTAACATGAACCATTATTTAAACTAAGAAACTAAACAAGCGAGTTACACCAGTTCCTGCCAACAACAATTCTTCAGGTTTTAGTGGACTGATAAAGACATCTGCAATGGGTTAAGAAAGGATTTAAAAGTAACAATAATTTTAAGCAGGAGATCTTTTAAATTAACAATGCTGATAAACCAAGAAAAGGGAGTAGGTTATGTCCAATTCACACTTGCATTTTAGAAGCGGCAGATGATGGTGTTGAACCGAAAGCGCTGGACAAAAGCTGCTTAGGTTCATCATTTCTCCTTACCATCCCCCCTGGATAAACCCTCCTATTTGAAGTCTTCCTGCTTTCAGCTAAATGCAATGCTGAAATGAAAGGGAGGTTTCCTCTTGCCCTGCTTCGGAAAAAGCGTGCCCAAGAACAGCGTGCAGGTATGGCCATGCCCCACATGCAGGCACGGTGGTGTCATGCCAGGAGCATGACTGACCACTAACTAAATAGAGGAAACCAGCCAGAAAAATAATGCATGGTGTCTAAAACACAAAATAAACAAACAGAATAAAAACCCCAAAAAACACTTTGTTGATTTCGCATTGCCTGGAATAACAGTGGACATCATACTTTAGAAAAACATGCCATCCCAGGAGCTTTCCATAAAATAATACTGGCATGGCTTTCTGTTGTGTGTCTGATCTAGCATCCTCCAAGCAGTCCTTCTGCTAACATTTCAGCATACAATTAAAAGAGGCTAATTGTGTATAGAGAGAACCATGCATGAAAGAGCAGCATGGGGTCTGGCTGAGCCTCAGTTCCTCAGCAAGTGACTTGAAGAAGTTTTCAAGCAAGCCAAGGAAGAAAGCAGAACCACAGTAGAAACTACAGCAGGCCGCTTGCCTAACAGCTGTACATACAGAAGTAACACTTAAACGAGACACCCTCTCTTGAAAAATTAGAAGCATGAGTCAAAAGGAAAAAAAAGAAACCCTAAGACATACACATTGAAAGATTACATATTTTGAATTCCTCTATGGATTTACATTAATTTCAGCTATTTTCAAGCTAACACTCAGCTGTTAGACTACTAGGTGACGCCATCTAGTGATGTTAGTTGAAAAAAAATCAGGCTCCATCCTTTGCTAAAAAGGGGTCATTCTTGCAAAATTCTTGTTACTGGAACTACAGCTTGAAGAGGTGCACATTTTCAGTACCTATGAGCATTTTCAAACCTACAACACTAAATTTAGCAAAAATGTCTGAGCCATTTTATTCACCCTGAAGCAATTAACAGAACCGACACCACAAGAAAGTAAGTTGAATTAATCACCTCAGAATTTAAACGTGTATGCCATATAGTCTTGAAGTGATACAGGGATACAGTACAGAGCCCAGTAAATTACCTTCTAGTCTGGGGAACAGCTATAGATAGTGTTTGCATGATAAAATAGTTTACCCGATCTTTGAGGATTCCTGTTGCTGTGTATAAAACACCTTCATGAAAAAATTCACCCCAGTCTTCGGTCTCAAGAGAAAAGAAAGTCTCTTCTTTAAGAGGTAGAACCACTCACTCAGTCATCTGCTGGCGATAGCTACTAGTTGTAATTAGCTTCTGGTGGAAATTGCCAGCAGATGCAACTAGAAGTTTGAATCAATTGGCTCTGCTTCCTCCTTACAAGAAAATTGGCGTTTCAGTGCTGCATTCCAGCGTGATGGATCTAAGAAACCAAAGCCAATTTGAGAAGAAAGGGAAGGGTCCCTTTTCATGGCCTGCTTTAACCCTGAACATGCTGCATGTGCCTGGAGAGGAGGTCTCATTTTTCCTTTTTTTTTTTTTTTTTTAACCCGCAAAGGAAGTAACTACAAACACACAACAAATATTACACACACACACAAAGTGCCAGTGTTCAGCCCCAATTATTTTCACTTCACAGCTCTTAAGACTGGAGAAGGAGGGACAAGATGCAAAAAGTCAGAAACTGAGAATAAAGGCAACAAGTGAAACAGGACTTACAAGGGGAAGCAGAGCCTAGCGTGTGGAAAGCCAAGATACTGCTGCTGGCTCACACTCACCCCAAACGCCACGGGTTCATTTCAGGTCTGCGTGTTGGCTGAACCATACTGCACCTTTCAACAGTACCACAGCAACTGTGGCACAGGCACCTGCTTCCACCCTACTCTGCTGCATATGCCTCTTTCCCCCAGTTACCTGTTTCATCAGTATTTCATTATTTCACCATTCAGGGCTTTAGCAGCCTGTAGTGGCATATGGGCTGTGCACTCTTTTGACCTGTCCTGGACTTGTCCTCCTTCATATAAACTGTCAAGCAGATAGTGAAAGTTCAGCCATGATGAGTAAGTGGCATCACTGCTTTGCCAGCGCTGGACTTTGTCTGAGCCTTGCTGGGATTTAACTTCCCTATATGTATTTCCCAGGGCTATCTGAAGACCTCAGATTGTGAGGACACACTTCCCCAGGGCCACCATTAATTTTCAATGAACACATCTAACAGATAAGCGATCATTTTCATCAAGACGGTATCTAGAACTGAGTGTTGGAACTACTCTTTAGAAATAAAAACTCCTTCACAAATCATGTAAACCTCCACATCAGGGGGCTGCCTAAAGTCTCCATGTCAAGGGCACACATGCACACCTGCTTAATCACACCCGGCAGCACGTACACCGCAAGGATTTTTGTCAGGCTACCTTTCAGCACCCACCTACTGTATACAACAAAACTCAGTCTATGATGTCTACCAGAAAAATAACATGATTTGAGGATTTGAGATATATAAGAAACTTGCATGCAAAATATACTAAATACAGCACTTGCACTAACGCTTAATGGAACAGGGAAGAGTTTAGTCAAGCAGAAACTCAAGTATGGCCTTTTTTTGACAGTAGATAGGCTGGTCACATTGTTAAAATACTGGAATTATGTAGATTCTGCTATAACAAAGTGACTATTTTTGTTAAAATACTGGAATTATGTAGATTCTGCTATAACAAAGTGACTATTTTGATGCAATTCCTGAAAAGACATGCAGTGACAGCAGAGCAGAACTGCCACAACCACTCACACGCCAGCTGCCCCATACATGCACAACTCTCTCCTAAGAATCTTTTAATACTCACTTTGTAACCCTACTTGAACAAGTCAGCTTCTGAAAAGGTGTATGTGGGGGTTATTTATCAGAACTTTTCCAGCAGATTAACCAGAAAAAAACGTGTGCACATGCTTAAGTACATTACTCACACACAATATTACATTTTTCAGAAAGCAGATTTATGAGCACTCTAACAATTCTACTTCCTTTTTAAAAAGGCCATTTTAATACCAGACCTCTTCCAGCATGCTAGATGGCTTCAGCTAGATGGGATCTTTTCCTCTCCAATTAAAAAGAAAAGATTCTGTAGATCTAATCCTGCCTACAGGCTATCTTTTTCTTTCCTTTTTAAAAAGCCAACACTTATTACTTAATTATAGACGTGGTATTTTGCAAAAAATTGGGATCTTTCTTAAGCTCTCTTCTGCTCTCCCTTCCTCTGACCTAAAATTGCAAAGCTGCTTCCCAAGACTTTTATCATGTCTTTCTTGTTAAATAGTTCTTCTTATTATTAAACAAGTGATAGAACAAATCCTTATTTCTTAAAGCAGTGGAAAAGCAAAGTTTCTGCCAAACAATCTACATAGCCAAGAATGTTAGCTAATGTACATTCACTACTTTCAAGGCGAAAGCAGCTTGCACCAGATAGGAATCTTACCCAGAAGGAGAAACTCTCCAACACATGCTCTTCAGAGAGTGAGCAAGAGATTAATAGCTGTACAAAGAGGAGTGGGGCAAACTGGATTCATACTTAGTCCAAGGATTCCCTCCACGCTCAAGCGCTGTGGAGTGCGCAGCCCTCTAATACCCTGGTTTCACACAGCGTGGCTCCATCCCCCCAGCAGCGTGAGGCTGCAGGACACAAATCAGGAGCTCAGCTCTGCCACACAAGCCGTTAAGTCTTTCCTGATGGAAAGCAGGCGGCTGCCAAACCGAACGTGCTGCGTACAGTGCCTGCATCATTCTCCGTCTCTCTGAGACACCATTCACTCAAACCCCAATGTCGCCTTCACCCAAAGTATCTGAGCAGAAATATGGCCCATAGGCTTTGCTACCCCCGTTGAGATCTCAGCTCAGTTTCTGTGTGCTTGCTCTTTTCTAAAGGGCAGAACAAAGAGAATATTTGGCTTTAAAAATGCCTTGGAAACTACAAATAAAAAATTACATGAAAAGCGTACAGCTTTAATTACATCTCTCAAGGCGACGAGATAGTATTTTTGTGTCCTCATCTTGTCTTCTCTCTGCCCTGGAAATTCATGAGATAATCGTAGGTACAAATGTTTGTACTTGTAGGGGAAAAAATGACCTACATTACATCCTCAGCAGATCATGCAAACAACAGGACGTAAAGTCTCACAGAATTAGTTTACATTTGAAACATTTTCAAAATATTGTTTTAGCTGGGTATAATAGACCACCATAAGATGTGACACACAGCAAACACAGGGCTGCAATTAAACAGCTGGCAAACAGCCAGGAAGAGATAAAGGCCCAGGCTGTCACTTGCTAGACAATATATATAGCTATTTTGGCAGCCAAAACCGAATGTGATAATTGAGCCATGACACATTAAAAAGGCACACAATTTCCAAGGAAAGAGTTCCTGAGCACTAAACAGGGAGCGTCTACAGTGTGCTTACAGCAAACCAATATTTAGGAGCAATACTGAGATCGGACTGATTACAATTCAGTGGTGCAAAGCCAACCTGGTTTAGTGCACTGCACCCCTGTAAGCAGTTACTGCAGACGGACACAGAAGTACATGCCTGAAGCCCCCAGAGGCCGTCAGTATTAGAAACAATGGAAATCTGAGGAGTGTGTGGCACTGTCTTGAATTGTTTCTCTGCATATGTTTTTTTTATTACACATTTCATACAATAGCATTCTGATCTCCAGAAACTACAGTGCACTTGATTTGACTTCCAATACTGGGAAAAGCTTTAATTTATATAATATAGTTTTAAAATAAAAGTACATAGTAATATATGAAGAGTAACTAACTCTTCAGAATCACACTTGTGCTGAAAAGAGCTGTTTTAAGACATGAAGAACCTTAACACTGACAGCAATAGCTGTTTGGGAGACGAAGTCCAGAGGCTTTTCTAGTGTTTCATGGCATGTTTTATTAAATAACCTAAGGATACAACAAATGAACAAATGCACCAAATGAAGACACGATTTTAAGTTAACACCCAACAGCTACATAAAGCCTCCTATAAATGCATTCCATCAAATTAACATGCTGACATCAATTGCATTTCCTTCTCAAGTAAAGGACTGGAAGCCTATACATTGTCAGTCCCCAGTCCATCCATTCACTAACCTCCCACAAAATGTAGGTACTTCATGATCTAAAATTTCACTTACATAAGAGAAGCTAAATTTAGACTCCGTAATAGGAAAATCCCTGTGAAGAGTTTACTTTCTAATCTTATTCTAAACTTAACCACATTAAAGATGTATTCAACACACACTTCATATCTAACAACCAGGGCAAACCGGCATTACCCTACCGGGCCAAAATGAAGACTGATCATCAATACTTGACTTCGTATGAAAAACAGTACAAGAAACTATAATAATTACATAATCTGGTTTTGCAAAATTATCTTTAATGGTTGTGCTAGTAGGTTCATTAAGTGACTGTAAAGGAAATGAAAAAGCTTAAAGATGAGGTCAGAACATGCACTTTTGGCTGCTTCCTCAGGAGATGCATCAAATACATTATTTCTGTGAGAGGAACAGCAGAATCCTGAGGGCAGCTGTTAAGCAGCCCCAAAAAGAAAAGAGAAATCATGATACGATTTTTTCTGACCCCTAAATTAAAGGAGGGCAGTTGCAAGAACAAACCAGTAGATCTTCATCTACAAATTTTGTACTACTGTATGTATAAATGGCATATTATAGTACAGAAATAGAATCACAGGATCATCATAGAATGGTTTGGGTTGGAAGAGACGTCAAAGATAATCTAGTTCCAAGCCCCCTGTAATGGCAGGGACACGTCCCACTAGACCAGGTTGCTCGAGGCCCCATCCAGCCTGGCCTTGAACACCTCCAGGGATGGAGCATGCACAATTCCCCTAAGGAACCTGTTCTGGTGTCTCACCACCCTCTGAGTTAAGAATTTCCTTATAAACTCCAATCTAAATCTACCCTCCTCCAGTTTGAACCCATTACCCCTTGTCCTATTGCTACAGGCCTTTGTGAAAAGTCTCTCCCCAGTATATTTTAAAAGCATAGACTTTAATTTTTTTGTCCCCAATACTGCCGCAGACACACGGGCATATTATTTCACAGGCTCTACCAAGTGATGTTTAGTGGCAGCTGAAACAGGGACAATTCACACTCCCTTCAGAAAGCCATTTAAACACACACACACGAGTTTTCCTGAAAAAGGTGTGAAAGGTACGGTGTGCTTTTTTTGACTCGGGGCCACAGAAGAGAAAGGCAGTAATTAAAAAGGTAGAAACAAAAGAGGAATGAAGAGAAGTAAGTCTCAGTTACTTAAGATAGCTCACAACATTGCCCAAATATCCTATGAAATCTCAGTAAAAAAAAGTAATTTTTTCAAGGATTTTGTATTCCAGCCTGACTGTGAACAGCCAGTTATGAAAAGAGCTCTCATGGAATTAAATGTCATCCAAACAGTAAATTTTCATACAGATTAGGGGAAAGTATGACAGAAAACTGTTTTAGGACAAGAAACAAACATAAATAAGTAGCTTTGCAGTCTGGGAACATTTGAGGACTGCAAATAAAACCAGGCCAGGCAGAGAAGGAAAGACTAACACAGATGAAGAGGACTACTACCATTAAGTAGTTTATTTACACCTACCAGGGAATCAGGGAGTGCTTGTTGTTATGACTATGTTAACTCCATTCAACTTTTGGCCACTAGTAACCAGCTGTAACTGCAAAAGAAACTTTGTCTGAAAATACAAGGAATTATAGGTAGAAGTTTTTAATCTTCTGCTGCACAGAATAGCAGCTTAAAAAGGTGTGTCCTGGTATAACACAGAGCACTAATCCTCCCCACAAAGTAGAATACCCTGGAGTAGATAATAACACTCTCTGCAAAGTAAATCCTCTCTTATTTATACTCTGGCACAGTTTCCTGATGTTTACATTTATTCAACAAGCCAAAAAATTACTCAGACTTATTTTTTCTTTATATTTCACATTTAGAACAACAGCAAAGCTCTGAGCACCTGGACCATAATTAAATCTATAATTCATCCAGCAGCATGAAGACTAATACACAAATAAATTAACTCCACCTGCCAGAAGAATTAATAATTCCAGGAACAACTTACTGCAGATACCAAAAATGAGAACAGAAAGGTTTTACAGCAAAGCTTCTGTCTTTCAAACTTTACTTAGGAAGATCTTTTTCCCAAAATTCCTATTCCAGTGGCGATAGAGACTCCAGCATTAAAACTTTAGAGATAGGAAAAAAACTATAGAGAAACTACAAAGTGACAGATTGAGAGGCACAATACCCATTACTGCAGTCATTTTGAGTCACGCTACGAGCAGAGCACAGCTACACCATTAGTACATTGGGCCCACACTGTTCCTTGCCAGGAGAAAGAGGTGCCGTGCTGCTGGCTCTAGGGCAGAACTGGGACACCCCAGAAACATGCTTGCTCCTCAGCAAGGTGTCAGCCACTTGGGACCACATGCAGCTGGTGCAATTCCAAACAGCACTCAAGGTACAGTTTATATGCAGTTTATATAGCCACCCCAGGGCAGAAGAGCACAGAGGTGTGCTTCTCCGTCCTGTTCTGCATACAGACCAGATAAAAGCCAGCGTCTGGCATGCACCTAGCTTAGAGACTGTAGCTGTAGACTCCAGCAGTGCCAGGATGACTCACAGTGTTTCACACCCTGCCAGCTGACTTTCTCCCAAACAGAGATGTTGCAAATGGAAAGCACAAGCAGTTGCAGCACAGCATCTTGCAGACGCTGGTCATCAAGCATTCATTGCTAATGACATCTATGGCACAGCTAACCAGAACTGACCCCTCAGTTTTGTGATCAGTGACCAACTTCAGAAAAAGATTAACAGAATTCCAGAAAGAACATTCAGTGCACCACATGGACCGCTCACTCCACCACATGGATCGCTCACTGCACAATTTAGTGTTGCCTTTTTTTTTCCCCCTTCAGGTTTTAAAAGTCAATGGCTCTCTCAAAGTTAACAAATCTGGAATGCTTCTGGGCATAAACGCATTTAGACTAAGACTTGGGGCAATATGGTCTCCTGTAACTACCTGTTCTTCATGCACTTTCCTAGAATCATAGAATGGTTGGGTTGACCTTAACATCATCTAGTTCCAACCCCCTGCCATGGGAAGCGATATCTCCCACTAGGCCAGGTTGCTCAAAGACCCATCCAACCTGGCCGTGAACACCTCCAGGGATGGAGCATCCTCAGCTTCCCTGGGCAACCTGTTCCAGTGTCTCAACACCCTCTGAGTTAAGAATTTCCTTCTAATTTCCAATCTGAATCTACCCTCTTCCAGTTTGAACCCATTACCGTTTGTCCTATCACTACAAGCCCTTGTAAAACGTCCCTCCCCAGCTTTAATGTAGGCCCTCTTCAGACATCGGAAGGCCACAATAAGGTCTCCCTGGAACCTATGCTTCTCCAGGCTGAACAACCCCAACTCTCTCAGCCTGTTCTGAGGCTTTCAATATCACCAAAGTGATATTTCTCCCGGTGCAGCAGTATGTTTCAAACAGCACTCCTATCTTCCCACCTCCTGAAACCTGCTGCTATTACATTGGTGGATGCGTGTCATCTTTACTGGAAAGTTTCCCAGGAGGATTTTAGAGGGGAGGTATGCAGTTTTTCTCAGGTGTAGGAAGAGGTATGCTCACTGTCATTACTGTCTCCTTATTCCCATGCTTAAATACTAAAAAAGAGTGCAAGCACAGCTGAGTTGGACAATCTAGATAAGAGATTTTATTGACATTTACTCTTCAAAGGATGGAATCTGATTACAGGAGTAAAAATTAAGCACACCAAATTTGCATTTGTCAGAAAACAAAACAGAGAGTTACCAAAACCTCTCTTACAGTCCTTCCTGGGTGAAAAGTTGGCAGTAGCCACTTAGAGCACAAGTACCAAGCCTGGCCTGCTCCTCAGCTAACACCACAGAGCAGCACACACAGCAATTCAGAGGTGCTGCAAATGGCCTAAACAGCATCCAGCAGGATGAGGAGTCACATTCCTTCACTAAATGGCACAATCCTGTACTTAAGCAGCCTGCAGAAGGTACAGGCACCTGTTAGAGGGGAATGACCTGCCAGAACACAGCCCTACCACCCTGCTGGGACTCAGGTTATTTCAGCCAGCAGCGCTGTACTGGGGACCTCAGCAATGCCATCCATGTGCCCATAGCCATGAAAACAGAGCAGCCAAGAAATCCAGAAAGCTGGGACTCAAGTTAAAAATTTATTTTTCCAATGTTACATACAGTCTAGGTATTTGCAAGGGCAGATTAATATGGGCTTATGATTTCTAGGCTAGCAAAGCTTTGTTTGCCTCAGACTACAGAACTGCCCCCCTTGCTTAAATGAGATAAGGACCCAGGGAATTTAAAATTTTCTAATAAAATCTCAGTGTGAGAGTCAAAACATCAGCACGTAACTGTTCCACTAGTGATCACCTAACAGAAACAACCAGCAAATACATTTGACCCACTCCACAATCCCTTCATCTAACTCAATCCTTCACTTGCTTCAAGTTTTCTCATCAAGCACCAATCCAGATATAAGCATACAAGGTCCAAAATTAACCTTATTCCATGCAAAGCAGAAGGTGTCACTGGGCAGCTGCAACAACAACAACAAATTAAATCAGCTTCTCCAGCATTTGAATCAGACTGGAGTGCAGTGACAGACCTGGCCATAGAGATGGGGACATGGCTGGTGCAGGGCATGGCACCAAAGCACCCACCACCTGAACCAAAGCACTGAGCCAGAAAACCTCCACAACCCAACCAAGAGAGTTTGTTGTGACCACCAATTCTCCTTAGGGAATGGATAGAAAGAAACTTTACAGAGAATCTGAGAATACTCAATAACGGTATTGACATGCCAACAGTTACATGATTTCTCACTGGTTGCACCTGGAAGGGATAGAAAGCTAAAGGTAAACAAGGGTAGCTAAAGCAGAAGAAACCTTTTCCATCTCTCTAGCCAGCAACCACCTAAAATAGCCTGAAGTAGGAAAGTGCCTGAAGCAGCAACCCTTTTAACTGTTAAAAAAAGAAAAAAACCCAAAACTTTGGGACTTTGCATTTTTTCCCTTCAACCTTCTAATACCTTTCAAAAGAATCTACTACTGGAAACAGCTTTACATATTTGGTAACTACAGCTTCAGTGTTACAAACTCCTGCTTCCACAGAAAAAACTCCTAATGTTTCACAGGTGCTTCTATACCTTTGCATCAACTTGCAGAACCAGCCCCTCCTTTTCATTCCATTAAAACACTACAGAGAACAATAAGGATCACCATCGCACAATGCCAGGCTAAATTCAGTTTATTAGACCTTCAGCAAATGATTATTTCTAGCTTTAGTTAGACATTGTATGCAAAGCATAGAAAAATCACAAAAAAGACAAGGGCAATTCATAGGAAGCAACAGTTCCTGGTTCCTTCTGCCCAGATTAGAATTATGGAAGTCTAACTGAAGGCACATTCTTACAGTTTTCTTTCTGTATGGAAACAAAATAAAGTGATAACAAAACATTTATCTGATTAGCACAGCTCACATTCTCTATTTCCTCCAGCCCCAACCCCACCTTCACTCATTTCTAGTAAGGCACACTTGTTACTGTATGGGAGCTTTGCTCAGAATGCCCTTTATATCTAGAAAGACCACACTGTGCTCAGCCTACAATGGTTGATTTAGTATTGACAACTGCTGTTAGCTTGCCTTTTAACTTACAAGAAATTATTTTGTTTCTTCTATTCCCAAAAAAACCCAAAACAAAGCAGGATTAACATAAAAGATTTAAAATAATGCTAATCTGCAGTATTACCAAAAAATAAATAGCCAACCAAACCACTTGAAATAAAAATGCTTTCACCATATTTTTCTCAGAGAATCTAGAAAGTAATTGGTTTCCCCATGTATTGATCTATTTAAGGTTTGGTACTGTGTATTATCAAACAAATCACTGCTGGCTAACTGCTCTGTTTTGGTGATGTCTCTTTTACTTTAGGAACTTGTTTATTAAAAAAAAAAAAACTAAGTTATGGTGTGTTTGCTCTGCTATAAGTAAGTACACCAGCTGTAATTCTGCCTTGCAGTTACTTAAAAAGAAAAAAAAAAAAAAGAAAAGAGGCAAGCCAAACTCTAAAACCAAGGTAGCTAGTTTGCTATCACAGCTCTTCACCCTACGCCAGCAACCCCAGCACTCTTTGGAGGAAGAGGAGTGTGGAGCTAGGCGTTACCTGGCTGCTAATGTTTGTATGGGTACCATACAAAATATCAACTCCAGACAAGCAAACACTTCTGCAGTCACAGATGATGTTTCAAATAGTTTATCATGTGAAGATCATCCTCTCACATTTGACTGCTGTTTAATCACGCTTCTAGAATTTTAGGTTGTACAGTATTTCTACCTTTTGCATAAGTTTGTTTAATCACTCAGACTATGCTTAATATGCAGTAGGTTGTGCTGTGTAACTTAGATTACTTAAATTTGCTTCCATGGGAATACAGTGTTTGTTACAGCAGTCCTTACAAGTTGATTTTAATCTCTTAAGACCGCTTTGCTTTTGCTTTATAGGCTTGAAATTAAAAAATCTCATTTGTTTTACTCCCAAGATGTTGAAGTCCAAAACTCTTAAACATAAAACTGGGCTCTGGCATAATGGGTTTGGTTCACCAGGCCCTTAAGGTGTCTGTACAGGGAGGTGTTGCTAAATGTGTGATGTCCCCTTACAACTGTAACGTCCCACTATAGCTTCTGCTATCGATACTGATGAAATAGATAGAGATATGCCCTAGGTATCCATCAAAAAGTCTGGATAAGCACCAATGTGCAACGATAACACAGAGCTCAATGTCAACTGTCCCTGCACCACTTCACTCACGCCATGTATCCTCCAGCCTGGATGAGCTCTCTGATGTGAAGGTACCTGGAGGAAGTCCAAAAGCTAGTTAAAGTATGAGCATACCCTAGGCAGTGCCTGCACAGTAGACAAGTCCTTTGTTAGAAAAGGTGCCTGCGTGAGGGGAGGAATCTGGCTGTCCGTTGTCTGCTACAATAGCTGCGGCTTCACGGCAAGAATCACCATCAGCTCAACACATCTCCTGTTGCATAGCTACTAATCTATTGTAACGTCTTTTTTTCCCCCAAACTCAATCTGCTCAAAGCATTTACAGTCTATATGCTTTACTTAAATTGCAAGCAAAAATAGCTTGCTGCTGCAAACCTTCCCCAAGAGAAAGGAAAACACCAATGTTTCTCTTTGCTGTTTGTTTTCCATTTGTCCTACGGAATCTGACCTGCTGATGCTCTACTGATTTACTGTCTTCAATATTTTGGTAACTTACATGTCTAGGCTTTAGAGTGAAGTGATATCCTGAGTTCAAACCTAATCCGCCTCACTGCAGCTCAAGCTCAATGAACTGAGTGGCAGGATTGAGAACCTCTGGCTTTTTGCAGCACCCTGTACTGCTAATCCAGTCATGAGGTGGCCCAAGTGCCGGGCATAGCTACCTTTGCCCAAACTATGCTAAACAAGCATCCTCAAGTCAGGCTGGCTTCACACTGAATGTGTATCTTAATTTGCTTACTGATTTCCAGCCCTGCCACTGAAGCAATATGAAGGGTTTCTGGCAAGGTAGGAACCCACCTCAAAGACAATTGTGTTGTGAATCCTTGAGGCTGGCCTTTAGCTTTGCCGTCTGCTCTTTGCCTTCGTTGGCTACCTTCCCAGCGCCTGCACCCTTCTGCATGCCTTGGAGAGGAACTACTGAAGTTTATAGCAGCATTAACTCATCAGCTGGAAACCAGCCAGCCTGCTTACATTTTCACTACACTCTTCTGAGCCCTGACTCCAGAGGGAGCTTAGAGACAGGATCCACAGTCAGAGGCAGCATGCTATATGGCTGTTTTCTGATGTGCTTTGATCCATTTGCAGGGTTGTCTACAAATGCATCAGGGCTTGCATATCTGCTGCAAACTGCCTCTATGAAGCAGGAAAAAAATGTCCCTTGTTTTTGTTTATCTCAGTGGTAGAGGTACTTACATGTCTATGGAATAAAAGCAGAGGATCCAAGCACAGAGCACATGAAGTGTCAAAAAATTAAGAACTGCTTCGCAACCAGTGCTATTAGTTTCTCACAAAGGTGATACACCTCTGGAGAACTGATGACATGTGCCTAGCTTATTTCTAGTTAGAACACAACACCTATGTACAAGGAAAGTAAGATCGGATCCAAAAGGAAAGCAAAGACAAAATGGAAAAAAAAAAAAAAAACAGAAAAAAAAAAAAATCACTAGGCATTTGGTTTTTTTTCAATTGACAACAGGACAAACCCTGTGTGCTTCCAGTGACTGTTGTTGCTTCAAATCATAGAACCTGTATATTTTCCAGGATGATTACACTACAAAACCCTGATTAAAATGCAGTTTTTAAATGAGGGGAAAATCATTTCCTGATGAGCTTCCCTTTAACTGTCATTTAAATCCACTATCACAGATAGCTTGATCAAACTGGTCCTCAAGAGCTCCCTTAGTCCACTTCCTACTTTAAAGTAGAATCAACTGTATGTAAACTGCTCCTGCCAGTCATCTGTCTAAACTTTGTTCTCAAAAGCCTCTGATGATGCAGATCCACCACCTCCTTACACATACTGTCTTTATAGCCAGGTACTCCGTACATCTAAATTAGGTCTTTGTTATGCCAAATTAAGTCGCTCTCCATAACCACCAAACAGGACTAGCAATAACTGCCTTATTTCCTTTGCACCAAATTTCTCCTATATGGAAAGATAATTATTTATTTTCTTCCTCTAATCTGTATTCTTTCCAGCTAGCCCATGTCACTTTGCAGTGTTGTGCTTGAAATGGGCTAAGGTATACCAGCCGGCCTTTACTAGTGCTGAACTGAATGGGGTGGCTTTATATACCATTGTCTCCAACACTTCTTGTTTTTTCTTTTTTAAATACATCCCCCTATTGTGACTACTGTTCTATTTATTTCTCCTGCTCTGGCCTCGTATTGTAGATTCCTGGAAAGCACATGGTCCTCAGACTGGCTACAACTTTTCTGAAGAACTGCTCCTCATACAGTCTTTTTTTCACCATGGATTTGTGCAGCTGATTATGCCTACTAAAATGCTATGCCTTGCAGTTCTCATTATTACATTACATGCTGTTTTTAAGGTCACTTCCTATATTTGCCCATGTCACTCTGCATTCTAGTCCTGTCCTCCAGTGTGCCTACAAATCCATTCCTCCCTGCTGTTACCTGCAAATGCAATATTTATATGCTCTAGTCCAGTACCCAAGTCAATAATGAAAACATCAATTACTAATGACTGCAGGATGGTCCTCTACAGACCCTCTCTACAAAGTCTCAACCTGAAAGTGACCCACTGGTGACTACAGGTCACCTTGGTGTTTCATCAATGCAACCTCTCCCCTCATTTGTTTCTGAAAGCGATGCTTACAATGGTAGATTCAACATTGTCAACTAAATGTGTATCCGAGTTCCTAAAAGACCTGCCCAGTCTATTTTACAGTAAGCGCTATAAAATTAACAACTGCTTCAGCCACAGTTCTGAACTAGGTAACAGTATAGTGCACTCTCTGCACAGGGAAAATTAATCCAAATTAATGCAAGCAGGCTAGGACTCGTTTATCACTAGCAGTTACTGGCTCTAAGTAAGGAATCAATTTAAAGTTACAGCACAGATCCTGGCTAGCTTAATGGTAGCCACACTCCTGTCCTAGGATGGCAGCTGGATATCCTTGTTTCTGCCTACTTAGCCCTGAGATCAGAAAACATGCTCAAGGTATTTTTCATTATGTCTGTATTCCCTGTTTCAAAACGTTCCACATCTATGCAAATCCTAGCTCCAGGAAAGCTCCACACACCAGTTTTATATGAAGTAGTCAACTCATTTTAAATAAAGCATTTCATGTAGTTTAGCTGATTCTCTTATATTTGCACTTTGTTAATTTGAATTAAAATTAGGTGTCCCAAGTCTGTAAAGGTAAAGATCAACTCCAAGAAGAGGAACCGCTAAACATAGACAAATCAGTCCGATGGGGGAGCGTTCAGTGTGATAGGACCTGGTCATACATACTGTTTATCACGATCTGAATATGACAGGCTGGCAGTGGTGAGCAATGCACAGTTTGAGCGTAAAAGAAATACATATATCTATGGCATATTTTAATCGGTTTTACCACAGAGCCTGAAGGGCCTTTATACAGTTATACAAATGGATATTTGAAAAGTGGATTTCTTTTTAAGTCTAAGGAGACATTACTTCACAGTTTTTTACGAATTTTTGCAGAACAATGCTTAAAAGAAATGTTTAAAAAACCAATCCAGTTTGGGCTCTGATATTGTTTCCAGATAAAACTTTTGACATAATGAAGACCAGTTCTCTAACACTAGTACCTGAGTGAAAAGCGTTTGAACTATTTCTACAACTCCACAGTAGATAGACAGCTATGATTTTTTTTTTTCCATTTTGACAGTAATGCTTATGAAACCTGGTGAAAGATTTATACGACCTTTTGACTAACACAGACATTTAAGAGCATGTACAACAGCGCTGTGGACAATGCTTACACAAGTGCCTAACCTGCAAATCTGTAGGCACGAAAACTTACTCCCATAAGGAGATATGTTGATTTGTGTTGCATAACCTTGTCTTAATTATGCCACAGAGTTTACTTGCATGAGAAAATGTGGGGGCTGGTAAAAAACCCTGGTTTATAGCTTGCAAGAGGTTGATACTAGCATAGGGGAAAAAAAAAAAAAACAACACTTGAGGCACTTTGAGTTAGTGGATCTGTCATCCACACTCAACTGAAAAGAAAGTAATTTAAATATTCTCACAATTCAAAACATTCAGGATTTACACAATCTTCCACTGTTGCATTTTTTTAATAAAAGCATGTTAAATAACAGTGCACTCTAGCTCTACTTAAATGTTTTACTGAAATGCCTTTCTAAATTTGTTTCATCCCTACTCTTCAAGCAGTTTCACTGACTACTTGCAAATAAGGTAAAAGCCACTCTGCACACATAAAAATGGCACAATCAGGCTGTTACTACAAATGGACAGAAATTCAAATATACCAGAGTTCTGATTGCTGTGCTAAATTATCCCACTCCTTCCTACCCTGACCTAGACTATGCCCTTCTGGTGAGAAAGAGTGAGGGGAGAAAACCAAATGGAAGAAAATGCTTAGTAGAAACAATTCTAAATAAATCAAGGCTATCACTAGATAAACGTATCTTTACATCACTACGAGCCACTGATTTATGCTCAGCAACTAACAATGAAGGAAATACTTCAGAAGGAACCACAGGACTTTGTTCAGAGCCGGACGATAACTAAAAGGCAGTATTTCAACATTCACTTGAGAGCTACTTCAAACGTGTTCTTACAGGAGTTGTGAACCCTCTTCACTGTATTTTTGTAACTGCAGCTGCAAACTTCTGTATAGGGAAGGACATGTTAGAAATAATTGTGTGGGTTCATGTTCTCAGCACCATTCTGCAAACTTCAGCTTTCTTTTCTTGTAGCATGCATTTATTGCTCTCTGTGGTGAGAAAGTGCTGGGCAGGAAGAGACAATAAAGAGTATAATCTAACTATCAGAAGATACATTATCAAGTTGAGTTTGGGTTGTATTCTTTAAATTTTGCTCATTCAGCTTCAGCATAGGCATTTTTACACATACTCCTAACAGTGTCTGTTACACACCTTAATCAACCTCTCTTTCTGTAGGGAACAATTCAGTGTTCACTGTTGAGGTTTT
This sequence comes from Coracias cyanogaster, assembly GCA_033124195.1. Classification (NCBI taxonomy): domain Eukaryota; kingdom Metazoa; phylum Chordata; class Aves; order Coraciiformes; family Coraciidae; genus Coracias; species Coracias cyanogaster. Next base: position 24,117 of record JAVSBS010017011.1, read on the forward strand.
CACTGCAGAGGTAAAAACAAGCAAAACTGATGTCTTTTTTTCCCCTCAGTGAGACTCAAAATTTAGCAATATTAAGACATTTGCCCAATAAGAAATTAACAGAATAAACACAGAACTTGGAGACTGCCATTGATCAGAAAAGTCAGCAGTTTTACTGGAAAAAAAATAGTACATGTGAAGACCTGGCGTGTTCATACTACTGGAGCCTGGTATTTGTCTGAATTCAATTTGACTGAATATTCCTCCTCCTACTAATTTATTGCAATAAAGCAACAGAACTTAACAC
>JAVSBS010017012.1:0-14006 GCA_033124195.1 Coracias cyanogaster
CTTGACCCCAAGGCAGCACTCTCAGCTCTCAGTACTCACCTTTGAGGTCTTCTTTTAAGACTTCCTATGAAAGGCTTGGCTCTTGCTAGCAGGCAGGGAGAAGGGGATAGGCGTTAGGAAGTAGGTAGACATTTCAGAGCCTGAAATCACCTATTCATTTCTTTTTCACTCCTTCAGAGCAATCCACCATACCTAACTTGTGTTTCTTTCTGTGTGACAGTGAAGCACCATCAATAGGACACTAAAAAAAAGACCTCCAGATGACTTCGGAGCCATATTGCCCCTTGAAGTGCTGCCTAAGCAATGTAGCTGATTTGGCAGTTTGGATGGATTCCATCTTTTGCCTTGGGATAGTTGATGCATTGCCATTTCTTCACAATATGAAACTGCAGCCTGCAGCTGTGGTGCTGTAAACTCAGGTCTAGCGTCTCTTTCAGGCGAAAAAATGCATGTCAGTTCTGTTACTGGCAGTTAAACAGGGAGCAAATCCATATGGGTCAAGGGAAATTTTATTATGTCAAACCAGGCAGGAAGGGTAGAGTACTTGTGTTCTCCTCCTGTAATACGTATCAGTGAGATTAGCTTAAGAAAAACCAGGAGAGCTCTGGTTGCAGTATCTACAAGCAATTACAAACTCCTTTTGATACCGTGGCAGAGCAACTGAGAAAAGCAGAGATAACATACACGGAACTTCGCTCCTGCAAGCGGGTCAGATCCAAATCAGGTTTTAGTACCTGGCAAGTCCTGCTCTTTGGCTTGTGTGTCCCTTTCAGTTCATTCCGGGAGCAATCATGAGTTGTTATTTTGCAGATTTGCAGCAATGCAAATCTTTGGACCAGTCACTGTTTATGGTGCGGTTGTGGGCTGCTGAACACCAGTCCAATACCACGGGTAGGTAGCATGGGATGGGATGAAAAGAGAAAGGTGGGCCTTAGGTAAACAGTGCAGGGCATCATGTAAGTGCCTGCTGCAGTGGACAGCACACAGCCCTTCTGCACTGATTTTTTTACTTTGAGAAGCCGGGAGTGTTTTACAGCAGGGGGTTTTATTATGGCCATTTTAGGGATGGGAAAGTGGAGTCACAGAGAGGGAAGGTGGGCATGCAGAAAAGGTTTAGCAGGTTCTAGTTAGGAATCCAAGGGTCGGAAAGCCTTTTGCTTCTGCTGGTAGATGTCACAGCTCAAGCATATTCCTGCTTCTAATAACAAACTGCACGTCACTCAACACCGAGAAGCAAATTGTCTTCATCCCTTTGCAACTGCCACAGCCTAGGGCTGCATTTGCTGGGAAAACTAGGATCCCAGCAGTGGATACTACCCAGAATAGGGAAGAATATCACCTCCCACCTATTTTTGCTTTCTGTGACATGTTCATCAGTGTTTTACATGTGTTGCAACAAGAGTCACACTTTGGCCTTCACCTTGAAAACCACAGCTGCTCCATCAGTGGCAATTAATATGCATACACTGGGGCACTTTGCCTATGGACAGTACAGTGCCCTTCCCAGCAGAGAAGGAAAACTCCTGTGGCTTCCACTTAACTCCGCAAAAGAAAAGGAATGGAGCTGGGCCCTAATAAGCTATTTTCCCTCATCCACTTGCACCTTATCTCAAGAGTCTCCAGAGGATGGGGTTACTTACAGCAGACTAAAGCAGGCAACAAAAGCAGCAGCAGTGCAGATGAATTGAGATGCGCTGCACCATGAGGTCTCTTATCAGTGTTGTTCAGAAAGGTGGTCAAAACAGATTTATGCTTTTTAAAGGGTAATGCCCTTAAGAGGAGACCCAGAGAAGGCAAAGTGATTGTACGTAACTGTATTTCTATCGACAGTCTCTCTGTAATTACAGTTCTCAAACCTTTTGTCATTCTGTCCCCTGCCTTTAATATCTAACTATGAAGTGAGCAAAGATCAAGATCCGCTATACCCAATAGGCTTGGCTAAGCTTCTTCCTGCCCTTTTTTTCCTCCCCTTGGCTGAGGAATACAAACATTTTGCATTTTTTACAGTAATTTGCATTTTTCTGAATCCTTCAAGTCATTCAAATAGCATTGCAAAAACACGATAAAGGCTTCGCAAAGACCTTATGAAAAAATACACAGCATTCCCATCATTTCAAGTGCTTCAGTGCTATGCTTGTACAAAATTCCTGGGCGCTTGGCACTTCTGTAGGTGGGAACTTTGGCTGCTCAGCTTTTCTCAATAGTAAGCTCAAAGTGCCTCAGCCTGAGAACTTAAAAGCGGTGGATTTTTTTTGTTTTACCAGAGAGGAGGTGGAGGCTTACTAGAGTTGTGCAGTGAATCAGATCAATGTGTGGGATTTAGGAGAGTGTGGTTCCTGTCCGACTGCTAGGAGGTGGGTTTTTACTAGTGGTTCACAAATCCCCAAAGACTACGGGGAGGGGGGGTGTGCTGTGAGAGCATGAAAAGCAAAACCATCGCCAACAGATTGAAATACACAATTCAAGGATTTGCGCTTTGCTAGGAAAAGTGTTTAGGAATCCACAAATCAAAAAAGAAAGGGTTTAACTCTTGCCCTGGACAAATCTGTAACATGCATTTAAGTGGCAGTTCTTTTTTAAAACCCGTAATCATAATCTATGGTTCCATTTTTAGTTACCAGTGCTGGTTTTAATTCACCCTTCTTTGCCAGTTATCTGAGAGATAAAGCAGCTTTGAAATCCCTAGACTCCCTGGAACCACAGTGTATATCTCTGCATGCACTTTGCCATTCCAGAGCAGATAAACTGAGTGCCATGTAACTTTCGCCTTCTCTGCAAATCATTTGAGAGTGAGTGACTGTATGGGAGTACATCTAAAAGAGCATAAGGCTGAGCCAAAAATGTCTGCATTTTTGGTTTTTTTTTCCTCCCATTTACACCTGCCTGTATTCCATGGCAGGGAGATGATTGCATCTAAGTATATACAAGCTGGTGAAAAATACCAGATTTCTGGTTTCTTTCATCCATACTTTGCCTGGTTTTTTACGTAACTGAGAGGGCAGATGGGTGTATTATTGATAAGTAAGAGGGAGTTGATGTTGCTCGAGGGTGGACAAGGAGAAAAAAATAAAGTATATGTTGCTATGTTAGAAACAGCTCTGTTTGGCATTTTACTACGCTACAGGTACATTTTCAAACATATAAAAGACATTGATAACTTTCCATTAAAATTTTTCACTAGAAAAAGATGGCATTTCCAAAGTGAAACACCCTGAAGTCAGGGTATGCCAAAGTCCAGCCTCTGCTCTCTCCACCTGCCTGCTGAGGTGTAGCCCTAGGTTACAACACGCTGCCACATCCAGCCTTTCAGGTGAAATGCTGCACAATGAATGAGAGGGAGCTAGCTTTCACAGACTGAGGTTTATCTTCACCTGCCATAATGCTTCGTTTCCTAAGATTAATTTAGTGGAGTTCAAGAGCCCCTTGTAGCAGGGCAGCCAGAGGTGTTAGAGGGAGGAGAGCAGGCTGACGGGAACCCTCGCTGACTGTAGTCTCAGAGACCAAGGTCAGCATGGAGCTCAGTGCCCTGCCTGTTGAGCAACGGCCAAGTAAGGGTGGTGGCAAGATCTTAAGACCTGTCTAGTGGTGCTCTGCCATGTCAGTCATACCTTCTAACATCTAATCTAGTTTACAGGAAGCCATGCCTCACTTCCCCATACCTTATGCAGCCAATAGGGGTACTAAATCTAGGTGTTCCTGGTTGGAAAAGAGAGGATACGGCTGAAATTTGTTGATCTGAATGTGATGAGTTTCTGAGCAAGCCGTAAAATTGACAGGGTGCTGAGGGAGGACTGAGCCTATTCTTCCCAGCATGACAGGGATGGATTTTCTGGAGGTGGCTGCTTCTGTTCCTGTACAAATGATTACTTTAATACAATAAAAAATGAGCAGTATGAGTTTGGGCACCTACGGCCTTAAATAGCCACATCTTTAATTTTCATTTAAGTCTGCATCCATCAATAAAATATTTGATATTGTTCACTAGACAACTGAGTTCTGCACAAGATGTTCAGTCTGGCCCTGGTTCATCAAAACACTTAAGTGCTTTGCTGAATCAGGGTCTTGCTTCTCATTAGAGCAGGCAGTTTTTATGCAAGGAAGGTGAGAGCATGGTGCAACCTTATCTCACTGTGTGGGCTGTCTTGGCAAGTGCTGCGCACACTAATAGGTTATGGATTAGGACACTGTTCTCAAGGCCCAGTCTCTCACTCTGGGTCCTCCACCAGACACATTTTTCAGCTGATAGTTATCAAGGCGTAGGAGTGCTTGAGCTTTGGGAAGGAGCTAGCTGTTGGTTAGAAGTGGTACTGATTTGGTTGGTTGGGGTTTTTTTCCCTGATCCAGAGAAAGTCTTCTATACAGCCTTAGGATTATAGAGAAAAGGTTGAAAGTATTGGTCTCAGAAATGGAGTCAGTCATTGTGCAGGTCCGCTTTTGGGATAATCTAGCCCACATGAAGATTTTGTCAAAAAGCTACAAAACCAGGTATTGTGATAAGGCAAGCACTACAGAGCCTCTATGTAATAGTCTAAAAAGCAGCACGTAGTAAGGAGGAAACCAAAATGAAAAAAGGCATAAAGCCAGATAAAATTGAAGGATATCTCACTAAGAAATAGGGACAATTATATCATAATTCAGGAGTCTGGGACTGTGCCTGAATATCCCAAAACATCCAACAGCACTAGCAAGGCAAAAGCTTTGCCTCACCACCATAATCCCCTGTCCCTTTCTTCTGTTGCCGTGGCACTTCCCATCTCTCCCAGCAGCTGTGTTGGCCCAAGTGCTGTGGACTGAGAACAGGAGAACTGATGTCACTCAAAGCAAACATGCAGAAAGCATCTCCCAATTTTTTTTTTTTCCTTCAAGTCATTTATTCAGGGATCTGCTCTCACATCAGGTCCACACAAACGGTGCCACCACAAGGCAGCATTGCTGTAAACTGGCATTGCCACCACAGCGTGGGAGCCAGGAGCCCCCAGATATGCTGGTAATCGACTATAGTTCCTATATGGTTCCCTTAGCTTATAATGGCCAAGCGCTTCACAGCTGTTAGGAAAAGCATCCTGCCCACCTGGAATTAGTAAGGAAATGCTCTTGTCTCCCTGAGGCACAGAAGCAGGGATTCAAGTATGATGCTCCTGGAGTCCTACAGAAGTGACAGAGCCGGGGATGGGGCTAGGAAACCCCCTAGTCTCATCCCAGTCTGGATTTGGGACAGTCTGAGTATGGCCCTAATCCCTGATGTTCAGAAGTACTCCTGACTCTGGGAGTTTATATGCAGAGAAGTTGCTTGTCATCTTACCTGAGATGCACAAAAAGTCTAGGAAAGAGCAAGGATGTTACCTACACCAGCCACAGCCAGCCAACCTGGTGACCAGAAGGTGCAGGCTCACAGTAGTTCTCCTAAACTGTGTTTATAGAGGGAGTTTTGTACCCTGGGAAACAAGAAGCACATAGACATGATTGGTGTTTATATACAGGGCTATTTCAGGACAATGTAACTGCTGGGGAAAAGGACAATTAAAAAAGGGTTTTGAAACAGACAAGATAGCTCCATAAAATCATCCACTGCCTAAGATGGAAAGCCAGCAAAAATAAGCTTCACCAACCAATACAATTCATTACAGCTCTTGCGGCGGGGAAATAAAACAGGGGAACTGCCAGAACAGTGGGTTGCAGTTCATGGCGTGAGTGCATCAGTATCATTATAGCCTTGAGATGAGCAGTTACTCTGGGTAAGAAATGCTCATTCAGCAGCAGCATTCTGTGCAGATGGGCTATAGCCCAGGGATCTGTTGTATTCCCAGAGTGTTTACTGCCCAAAGCAACTCAAAAAAGCATGAGCAAGCAAAGCGCTGACCAGCTATAGATTTTTGCTTCAAATTTATGACTCTTCCTTATCTGCAACACAACTTTAATTCAGTAACAAGTTCTGTTTGCAGAACTCTTTCTTGTCAAGGATTTTAAAACCTACCTGTTTGCACTGATCACTCTTCTGGGGCAAAAGAAAAGAGCTGCTTGTCAACACTCTGTAATATTACTCCATGGAAAAAGTAAGGAAATTAATTGCAACAAGAGACCTGATGACTGAGAGAGAGAACTCAGATGACAAGCATAGTTGACAAGGTTACTGGCTTTTACAAAAATGTCATTTTAAAAATTGTGTTGGCTACGTGTTCAGAACCCAAACAGGAGAGCCTAAAAAAGCAGCCTTGAATAGCAGCCTTGAGAAGGGTTCCTCTGCATGATGGAGAGGTATAGCATCTAAGCAAATGCTAAGAAATCCGTTCTATCCTCTGTTACAAGAGCTCAGCCTAACCTCCTCTCCAAGCCTCTCATTACTTGGGATTTCTGATGTCTGCAAGGGCAAGTGCTAGCCCAGAGATTTTTCCAGCAGTATCACACCAATGCATGCATATGTGTTTGCTTCATTTTTTAAATAAGCTGGGAATAGCTGCTTACTGTGATGGGTGGGACAAGATGCAGTTCCCCCTACAGTTTCAGAAAGAAGCTGCATAAACCTGGAGTTTCACCTTTACTGTGGATGAAATTCATTAGACTTGAGAAAATTAGAGGGAAGTCCTAGCAAGTGTGGTCTGTATTGCTGCTTACTCTGCACAAAGACCAAAGGACACGGAGGCTGTTGTACGTCATTCAGCTTCAGCATGCATTGCAAAGAAAGGGTTTGAATGGGCATGGATGTACAACATACCTTGTCACATATGCCAAGTGTAGCTGTGGTCTGACTGCAGAGCAGAGCAGCAGGGAGCCCATCGTCTTCCCAAAAGTTAGTGCAGAGCACCGGTGACTCAGACTCAAACCAGAGAAGCAACTGTGTTGTCTTCTTCAGGTGTGCAAGTCACACAGTCCTTGTTGGCAGGGCAGTTAGCAGTTCACTGAGGAGAAGCTCAGGGGAGGATTTTGCTCCATTTCTTTGTCTGCCTTCGCTTACACTGGGGCTCTGCAGGCAAGAAGATTTACAACCCTGCTTTGAGATGGCCAAAAGGCTGCTCTGAGTTATCTGTCCAGATGTGCTTCTGAGTTATAACCTCCAGACTGCCCCAGACACTCACCCTGCACCAGCAAGACACCTCTGCAGTCCTTCAATGCTGCTGAGGGGAAGAGGGTGACAGGTCCTTTCTTCCCGTCTCCACTCCATTGTAGCAGGCGGACTGTCATGCAGACAACACTTCCATCTGCGCTAGATAGAAGAGTTGCACATCAACCAGAGGCTCTGTCTGAGGGATTACACCCACGTTACGAACAAGTGGTCTTATGTTGAATCAAATCAGCCAGCAGCTGTCAGGAGCACAGACCATGCACATGGGAACAAGTTATTGCTGCGAAAGGTTTTGTAGATTTATAATGCATCACTTCCCTTGGCTGCCCAAGGCAATGCCTGCTGAGAGGAGGATGCTGTCCCTTTGCCATGAGTAACAAGAAGTGTGCGTGGTACACCCTTCTGAGAGCTCACTTGTGCTGTCATAGCTGCTTTGATGCACTGCGTTAGCCACTCATGGATTTGCCCAGCTGGCAAACTGTATCTCCAATTTTAGTCACATACTAAGAGCCTCATCGTGCCGTTATCTACATTGTATAGGAGGGAGAAAGAAGCACAGCACAGATGGGCAAGGGTGGGATTCGTGTTGTTTCTGTACTCACTCGAAAGCACCTCTCCAAAGAGCTACTCATTCTGTTGACATCCACCACTGAACCTAGAGTGAGATGTTACTCTGGAAGGCTCCATGTTTCCCTGCTAACTTTGGCCCTGTTCAAAGACCTAAACTTTTGAATAAGCTTAAGTTAGAGGCAGTGAATTGCACCAAAACTCGTCTTGCCTGAGCTTCATGGAAAGCTCATGGCAAAGCTAAGATCTGCCCATATTCTGCTTGGAATCCCATTCCAGGTAAACCTGAAAACCCATCCTCTGCTTAGGTGGATATCAGCTCTTCACCAGTATACTAATGGTTCTTTTCAATGTCCTTCCTGCGCTGGCTGCTTTTGGGCAAGTGAAGCTTTACTTTCATGCAATACATAGGCGTACCAGGACCACAATGTTGGGTTAACAGTGCCTGAAATTGTGGTAAATCTGCTGATTTGTAGCTTGAGTTTTTTTCCCTGATGAAAAACAAGGTGCCTACCACTGTGCTTTGCTCTCCTGTCACCCTCTTTGTTCTTTCCCATAGGCTGCTGAAAAAGCAGCATTCCCTGATGCCATAGCATTAACATCTAGCACTCCAAGAGGCAGTTACAGTGGAGAGGGTAGACAAGGGGAGCAGCTCAGAGGAGCAGCATGTCCCAGGAGAACATGCTGTGCTCCTCCAATAACATTGCTCTATATAGTGCACAGGCATCTACCAAGTACATGCAGTACAGCAGCCCAGCACCCTATCCCTCAGTGTGTGGGGTTGGTTTTTAATGATTATATAGTGTTTAGATACATTTAGACCTTGGCTTGCCAGCACATAGCTATTGTCTGCATGGGCGTGTCATCAGGAAACAATGCAGAGAGCCCATTATGGTTAGCGATAGACCTGAGCTGCATGACTGAAATCCACTCTTAAGCCTCAAGATGTTCTGATCTAATGCTCAAATCCAGCAGATTCCTCTGGTTGCAGGTAAAAGCTGAAAACACCAGACCCTGAATTTAAAGAACTGAATTTTTCCAGTTCTAAAGAGCCTGAGGATTTTATTTTGGTTTGAGGGCTCAGTGTCGGAGTTCAGAACTTGTTCTCATATGTGAGTGTTCAGGAGGTCTGCTGGATGCACTAGCTTGTTTAAAGCCTAGTCTCTAGCTACGTTGAAAGTGTTTAGTGGGAAGAGGCTAATCATGAGTTGAGTGAATATATGGAAAAATTAAATTTAAGGCAGGTCTGTAAAAGTCTTTTTTGTGGTGCCAGAACAGCAATATTGTTAAGGAACATCTTTTTACCGCCTTGCCTTTTTTTTTTGGCAGACAACTTGGTATTTCCATAATGGCAAAAATGTTGCAAATGCTGTTGAATCCACTTATGAGTCTTTTTGCCAATATGTAGTCATTTTTGTTTCACTTATCAAAATCAACTAAACCAACAGAACGCTCTTATGACAGAAAAAGCAGAACTCCCACAAGGAGGGTTTGCTGAGATAGCTCTTCTTGAATACTTACACCTGAAAATGTTAAGAATAAAACCTTGCTGCATTAAATATGTATAAATATATATATATTGCACAGAGCTAGTGAGGAAAACAGCCTGAGTCATCTGCAGTGTCTCCTAATGGACAGGTGAGAAAGCTCTGCCTTGCTTCCAGTTCCTACAAAAACAGTGGGAGCTTCCTCGCTGTTATTTATGCCCTGATGAATAGGAAGAGGCCAGTAAGAAGCACCAGCCTTGTCTTCATTCTTAGTAGCTTATTACCCTCACAGTGTGCACACAAGCCTCTCCAAGGGCATTGCCAAGCTCACCAGACAGCCTCCTCGAGGTATGTTCTGAAGAGCTAATGCACTTCACGCCCGTGCAATCCTCTTTTCCTGCATCTCCAGGCAAGGGCACGAACTGCCCATAAAAGCATGCAAATCATTCCTAAGCATTGTACAAACGAGTAAAAGAAAGTATTTCCTTGCCCTGAGGAAGTCAACAGCCACAAAGAGATGGAAGAGACTGGGGAAGAACTGAAGGGGGGTCAGCTGTTCTCCAGCTGAAGTAACAGGGGTCTGGAGCTGGAACAAGCTGGGTGATGGAGAAGTTAAAACCACGGTGGTGGCCAGCAGGACTGGGTAGTGAGGCAGAGGTCTCTCCCCCTGTCTCAGTGCACCCCAGGCTGATCAGCTGTGGTGGCCCTTGTCTGGGTTCAGGGTGCTGCTGAACTGGCAGGACCAGGTTGGTTCAGGTGTTGCAACTGGCCAGGACCTGCCACCCAGCCTGAGGTAACCTGGCTCTCTTGGCCATCATGGAAGGACTTCACCCAGCCAAGGGACTGCTGCCCTTGGCCAAGGCCACCAGTTTGGAGCTAAGAGAAATATGTGACTTCTGGAGCCTGACTTAGTGCCCAGGGCACTGGCAGAAACAAATTATTTCAGCTGACTGATCACAGGACCTATGGTGAGCATGGAGGGGACTGCTTGCAAGTAGTTGATGCTCTGTTGCTGGCCTTTACAGGCTGGAGCGATTGCAGAAAAGGCCTCTCAAATTTTACAAATATCTTTCCTAACAGCTTGAAGAAATATCCTTTTTCCTCTTCCTTCATTTTTGATGCAACATTTCTCAGGCATAATTCCAAACTCAAAACAAAGGCTTCCTGATGCAAGCTCAGCCTATTGAGCAAGAAGCTGGCATTACTACATTGGAGTGGTACCATCTTCTCCTGGAGAACCACAGCAGAGGAAACAGAAGATTTTGCAAACCTAATCAGCTAGTCCTACAGGAAGTCATGAGACCAGCTCCTCTCAACCCAAAGCACTGACTGCTTAAACAACAAATTGAGATGTTGATGAAAAGGAAAAAAGCCTTTTAAATCTATATTGGCCAATGCAGTTCAAAAGGGAAGTTTATTGTTGTAAGTGTATATACTATAAATAAGAGGGTTATTTGATGTTCTTAGCGTTGCGCAACAGACAGTTTCATGCGATCTTTCAAGAAATGGTTTTAGCATGAGTGAGGTGGGTGGTTCTCTGAGGTATTGGATTTCATGAATGTGCTGAGGCTTTTGGGAGAGCTTCCACCCTAAGAAAGATGGATCTGTCATGTTGGGTTTTCTGCCTCTCCCTCCCAGGTGACAGAGGGCAGACAGAATGATAGAAGGGCATAACTTGCTGAGAAGTAGGAGGAAAAAAAAAAAAGTTGTTTGGGCAAAAGAGGGGGGGGATATTTGTTTATTTCCTCTCCAAAGAGGGAGCCTGCTGTGCATCTGAGTTTTGGAAATACCTTTTGTCCATATTGCCAACACAGGCAGCAGTGTTATCGGGCATCAGCTAGACTATAGCAGCACTTCCAGAGTCCTTGACAGCAAAACATGGGTGCTTCATGATCTGTGGCCATCTAGCAATCCTGTAATCAGCTTATAAGGTGGCAAGAAAAATCACAGCACCACAAGGACCGATATGTGATTGTAGATGGGACTCCAGGCAGGGTGCAATGAGGCAGCTGTGGCAAGCTGGAGCACAATGGAAAGATATCGGCTCCCCTTCTTCACCTGAAATTCTTCAGGACTACTGAAGGACCTGGGCATAACTGGTGCTTCACCTCATACTGTTAATTTTTTAAATTTCCACTCCCCTGTTCTACCATGTGGAGTCTCATTTCCTCTGCTTGGGAACACTGCAGTAGTTTGCAAAATGCTTCTTGCAGATGCAACATCATTAGCAAATGTAATGGTCAGAGAAGGCTGAGGTAGAAAACAACCGTGCAAGTGGATGCAGGTTACACCTCTTGTTCCTTCTGGCAAGTAGTGTTTGTGCCTCTGTTGATGCAGGGATTTTTTTGTTTGTTTGATGTGGTTGGGGCAGGAAAACCAAGCTCCTTGCTGTCAGTCCACCCAAGTTAATGAGTATTAACTAGGTCATTGCCACTATTAAAAGGGAATGCCTTGAAGGAAGATTGTAGTGTAATAAAAAAGGTAATCCAAGTACTGCACTTTATTCTGTGCTTAGCACTGTGTAGCTGAGACGTTACTCACTCTTACTAGACCTTTACACCAGTCTGACTGTGATGCTAGATTTCTACCCTAAATCTGAAAGAAAAAGAAAGGTTTGATCCAAAGGATAGGGTTTAGAGCTGAACCATGAAGAAGATCAAGCTTCGCTGCAGAGGCATCACTCTGCTTCTAGCCTTACTTTGGTCTAAACCGCCATGTACTAATTGGTGAGGATTCACCAAGGAGCCTAAGAAACTCCAGCTACATCCTAAAAAAAGAAGCCTGTAGTTCCCCACAGGGCTATGCACTTGTACATAAGGTGCCCCCACGCTTTCTCCTACAGTGGGGAGGTCTCTGGCTCTTATCACCCAGCCTCATGCAGCTGAATGAAGGGGATGTTGATCGAATGCATATTCCAAAAGCTGCATTCTTCCAAAGCAAAGGCTGTGGGCTGTACGGGATTGCCTCACCGATGAGCTCATGCTGATCCAACCCACCCATTGCTCTGAGACAGAATCAAGAATACCTACCCCACCCTGCCCAAACTGTGGAGACTTTTAAGGACTGATGGGTGGTAGCCCAGAGGCATAGGCTGGGGGTACTTCTTGGACAACTAGTAACCCTTAAAAACTTCAAAATATTTCCCCAATGCCTACCATAGATCATCCTTATGATAAATCTAGCCAGGCCCACCTTGCCTCCGTGGACATGGAGAATAATGAATCCATCACAACTTTTACAGAAGGGCAGGTTTTCTGGGCTCTCTCCAGTTGTGTCTGGAAGAAAACACACTGGGCTATCATGTCTTCCTCAGAGGTCATGTTTTCTAAGCCCTCTGCCCAGTGTGCTGCTTTCTCTTAAAAGTTTTTGCTCACCTTTCCAAGTCTTTAACCTGATAAAAAGCACACTTATTCTGAATTCTGACTCCAACATAATATTCCCTGTGGCCCCAGAGAACAATTTCCCTGCTAAGGGACTAGAAGCAAAACTGAAACATGGGTCCCGTCAGCCTAGGAGAATACTTGTCCCTGGGTCATAATTTCATAAGGTCTTTTTTAAAAGAGAAAGTCTGAGCCAGAATTCTGCCTTTAGCCATCTCCAAGCTCTGGATAAGCTTACACTTGAAATGAGCACATGGGCCCATAAGCAGAGCCCGACCCACATTAATTCCTGAGCAAAACATTAATAATGCAGGAGAATTAGAAACTTGGGACACTCTGCTTGATATACCAAGAAGGTCATGCCCATGGATTGAGTTGCAGGTCTTAGCACTGAGGCTTGCACAACTCCTCTGTGGCAGCAGAAGTGGAAGATCCTTTGCAAGTGGCTTTCCTCCTTGCTCTCCTGCATGTATAGGTGGCAAAACACACCATGTGCATTACCGATCTGGGTTTCAGTATATCTACATGTGGTAACCAGAGAAGCCATAGCAGAGCCATGAGGAAGGCAATCTGAAATCAATCCAAGAAACATGTAGTCCATCAGCTGTCCTATTGCAAATCCTGCTGAGACTATGTCAGTACAGCAGTATTGGAGATTACTGAAGAACAGGCCTTGCATGTTTTATGAATATAAAAAGCAAATGAATGCAAAGAGGTTTGCAGCTTATGTGTCCCTGTCTCTGAGGATCTGAGACACCATGCGTAGGAGAGCTATAGCAAGGGATCGATCTGAATCTCACAGATACCAGCTTAACCTCTGAAAGGTAGCATGCAGGAGGAAGACTGACACATCTGGAGTGCCAGGCAATATATACAGGAGGCCACTTCTGTCAAGCCAACAGTCTGGGTCTTGGCTGCACAGAAGCTCAGCCTGGCATGATTGCATCTTTGCTTTCCCCTCTTGCAGTAGGGAAGAAGGAGTTAGCAGTCTTATAATTACCTGCTACAGCCTGAAGGCACTATACTGGCCTAGACAGAGAGGAGGATTTCCCTCAGGCTACTTAGGGAAAGGGATGGTTGCAGGGTGATGCTCTGGTGCTCTTGCGGAAGCATGAAGCAGCACTGGTGCAGCTGTGTTTTGTACCAGCATGCCAAAACCACCCCAAGTGCCCAGACAAAGAAGGTAGGGCTGGTAATGCTCAGAGAAAGCCCTACCTGCCAGAAACCCCACTTGCCCAAGGTCTCTCTGTCCTTCCACCCCCAGCTGAGCTGGCAAGGGGCACAGAGCCACCAGCAACATGTGATTCCCTGCAGCTGCTGCAGGAGCTGGGGCACCTAGAGCTCCATCCAGCATGCAGGTGGCTGCATCGGCACCTACTCATGCCCTCAGGGGGCTTCTGTTCAGCCTATCGAATCCCCAGGTGCTCAGGGCTCACCTCCCTCTTCCAGAGCTGGGGATGCCTCAGACTTTGTAGAGGAGGTGTGAAATACAAGTCTCTGCATTCAACTGCT
>JAVSBS010017012.1:14106-55264 GCA_033124195.1 Coracias cyanogaster
GCATTCAACTGCTTCTACTACCATGCTACAGGGCTTTTCAGAAGACATGCTGCCAGTGCTGGGGCTTGTCTCTAGTTCCCAGTACCTCTCAGCTGTGTCCCATTGTAATGTTAAAGGAATGTAATTTCACTATTTGTCTGCCAGAGTTCCAGGACATACACTGATCCATTTATCAGAGTCCCCACAAAAGACGCTCACTGATTTGTTTATATCAGAGTCCACACATAGGACTTTCACTGAGTCAGGTTCACAAATAATTCAAATTGATTTATTTTGCTAAGAGCAGCAGAACAGATTTGAGATTGCCATTGATAAATTCACTAACTACAATAACACTACTAATTAAGGTTAATATTGCTCTCAGAAAATAGTAATAATACTATAAAACAGCAACAACCTGGGTTTACCATTCACCAGAGAGTGAAAGGTTCAGTGCTTACCCAGCGAGGTGTCTCTGCCTGGGGCGGAGGAAGAGAATGCAGCCCGCTGACTGCTCCATTAGATGTTGAGGTTCTTCTCTCCAAATTTAGCCATCATTTTCTTCATCTTTTTATCCCCAAAATTACGAAGTTCCTTCCCTCCTCAGGGGACACATAGTATGATTTAGGTGGAGGAACAAGTACTATAGTCATACATGTTTAGCATGGTCTCTACAATCTTTGTTAGCATATGCGGGGGTGTCAACTGGAATATGCATTTCACAGATAATGAGGCAAAGGCTAGCTCTCAGATTTGGTAGCCTTTTCTCAGAAAAAAAGAACTATGCAGGTTCCTGTTATCTTCTTGCCCTTGCTGCCCAGAAGCAGGTCTGTCCTGCCTCAGCAAGGCCTGCTCCTTCTCTGCATCCTGTGATAGCCAGGCAAGTCTCCACTCTGCTGGATTGCACTGGAGATAGCAAGGCCTTTTTGAGCAGAGAGGACCCCACCTCATTATCCAAGTACCACACCCATTAATCAGAAAAAGGCACAGTACTCAGAAAGAGTCAGCTGCCAGGGCTGCCTTGGCCCTGCCAGGGCCCATTCCACACGTGACCTAGCCTGGAGGAGAGAGGGAGGTGAACTCTGATCAGTGATCTGGCATGGGGTAGGGGGTTGCCCCTCATGCTTGCTAGCATTGGGCTGCTCTGTAAAACCTGTTGCTGGCAAAACTTCTCTGGAAGCTGTGTTTTTCCAATTACAGGTTACAGGGGCTACATCCTCTCAAACCATGCTTCTTTTCCCCTTTGCAACACAGTATAGCAAGGAGAGGAGGAGCAGATGAGGTTGGTGCTCCTAAGGTCTTTCACCTGCGTTACCTGAAAAGCAATACCTAGATGACATCTCCAGCTGCTGAGATGGTATTTTTCTGGCTGACTTCTGCTGGACTTTCTCCTGTTCTGCTCTGCTTTACCTGTTCTCTGCCTCTTCAAGTGACAAGAGTTAATGTCATTATTCTCCCTAAGATGAGTAAATATCTACCTGAGCATGGAGAGGGAGAAAGGACGAGGGATCATTAGCAGCCTCAGAATAATGTATGATAAACGGTGGGCTGTATCCATCACACAGCTCTGCCACAGAGACTTGGAGTGGATCGACACTGTTTCCCTACTTGTAAAGCAGAGATAATCAGTCTTCCCAAATCTGTTGCTGGGAGAAAGTTTATTGTTGTTCATTAAGCCCTTTGAGGTTGTTAAAGGGCAGGCTAGCTGGCTGACACAAGGTCTATCACCCGGCTGGAAGGAGCTCTGTGGCTTGAAATACAACAGCTCTTTTCAGGGAAGAGGATCATAAATTCCACAGGGCACCAGATAAACTGAAGGAGGTGAAAAGACAAAGAGACAGCTGAAGTTTCAAGTCCCTTCCCCCACATCCCCTGCCTCCTCCCTCCCACCTTTGCCATGCCAGCACAACAATAACGGTGTGACAGCCCTCTCCATCACGACTCTGGGCAAAAGCAGTATAAGGTTATGCTGCACCAGTTCCTGCTGCCCGCGGACTGCTTCTCTCCTTCCTCCCTGGTTCTCCTCCTTGGTCAGCAGGTGGACAGCCTGAGTGGCCCATCTCCTGGAAAAACAAAAAGAGGAATGATGATGGAGGAAGAAGACAGGGTTGTAAGAATGCAGGGGGAATGGAGGGTAGCCCTATGAGCAGGATGGAAAACCTGGAGCTGAGCAGAAGGAGAAAGTGGAGATCCTGATGTAAAAGTGGGAGGGGGAGAAAGGAGCACACAGACACCCTTGCAAAAGAAAAGCAATGGGTGGAAGTATGGAGGAGAGCCTGGCAATGGGAGATGGTATTGCACACAGTTACTGGCAGCTGGGAAAAGATGAGAGACCACACAGAGCATCCTTCCCAGCACACACATCTCCAAGCAGGTGCCTTGCACACCCAGGAGATAGCACTGATGTACACAGTTAGCAACCATCTTCACCTGCCACTGCTGGAGCAGAGTTTTGGGACCAGACCAGAGATCCACCAAAGTAACACTGCCTTCATTTGTTGCAAGCAGTGTCCCCTTCACCCACCTCTAGCCCCGACTGTTTGCCTTCCCTGCTCCAGGGCGGTGATCAGTCACACAGTGGTCATCCAACTTGTTCTACTGCTTTGGTTGGACAACACGGAACAGTTAGAGAAGCTGAGGGAGTTCCTGTGAGGGTGAAGACAAGGAAAACAAGGCTCTGCTTTAAAATGTTACCACTGTAATAATTCTGGAGGGGGCTGGGAAGAGGAGGGAAGACAGCACTTTGTCAGAGCAGTGTACCTGTGTATAGGTACAGTTATGCTGCAAAAGAGCACTTTTACCAGGAAAGCTTATTTCACTTTTACAAGGAAAGTTTATTTCACTTGGCGATTCCTGTAAACAATGCCAACAACTGCTTACTATGGAGAAGTATGTATGCAAGAGCCTAGATGTGCACCCAGGTCTCTGTGGAGTGGCAAACTCCTGTTCATCAGCTGCATATTACCTAGGAAGGAATATCTGAGTTCACAACACGTGCAGGGTCACTGACCATACACAAACAAGCTATTAGTAGTTGGTTACCACAAATACCTGGACAGTGGGTCTAAGCTCTAAAATGTGTGCTGTGCAAGGAAAATGGCGGAGGGAGTCTGATACAACTTTGGGAATAACATGCTACTGACAAACCTCTTTGGTGAAGACAAAGTTTTTGCCATTTGATTTTCATTACACAGAGGAATAGCTACTATAGCTATGTGGAAAAAGCCATGGCCACACTACTGGGAGACTTCCTGTTGCAGCTTCCCAGGACAGGTACAGCCACAGAAAGGGAACAAAGCTAGAGAGGCTCCCAACTGCTTGATTGACTGACTTCAGCCTGGCTCCTTATGCTCTTGGACTCACCTCCAAATTCTCCTTCATCCAGAAACATTAACTCCAAGCCCTCACTGACTACATCCGTTTTTCACAAGCGATGCATGCTCAGGCTTGGAAAAACACGGGTCATTAATGGATCCTGCTGTGACAGACAAGAACTGCGGGCTATGTGCCTGCCCGTAGGCTGAAAACAGCATTCCCCCAAATGAAGGGTAGAAGAATTTGCCTCTTTGTTTTAGGGATCGTTCTCCCCAACCCTGAACGCAAGCTGAATATTCATGAACCTCCTATATGAATTAGTTATCTTCTAAAAGCGAACACAAAGTCCCCATTCTGCATAAGGTGCCCAGGCGCTGGACAAAGCCAAGCATCTGCTCTAGCAGTGGGTTTCCCAGGAACGCAACATACTGCCTTAAACCAGTTACTCTTGCCTATTAAAGCAGGATCAAAACTGAACCAAGACAAAGATCCTCCCAGAGCTGTTTGAGGCAGCTGCAGCTAGTTCAGACTTCTACATCTCTTGACCTAACATGACTCCCAGGCTGCCACATTGTCTGGATAGGAAGTCAGAAGGAAGCTAACGCGATTTTTATCATAAGTGCCGCTCACCAGTGCAGTCAGTCTAGTTTATATTAAGAGTCTGGGTTGCTAAGTAGCTTGCCAGCACAGACATTCAGATTAACGTTCGAGCTGTATTTGTGGTAGAAACAAATGGGTGTGTATGAGCACAAATATGTGTGATGGCTTATTTGCAGGTGTTTGTGGTAGCATGCATGAGGGAAACGGGCATCTCTGAGAGGGAGCACTCCTGAGTCTGTTGAGGACTTCAGAGAATAGTTCATTGTATACGTGATGGATCTGATACAACAGCATTTAAGAAATGAGAGTCACCGAGGAGGAAGACCTAGGTCCACATGAGATAGCAAAAGTGTGAAGAAAAAAAAGGCAAGCAATTGCAAGTGTGTGTACAGAAGACACAAGATATGCCTGTTGTCTGATCTGTGTCTGTCTGGTATGGAGTTAGTGTCCTGGTTTGAGATAGAACAGCCCTAACCCTTGACAGTTTGGAAGTTAACTTTTCTTCACATCAGCCCCTGTGGTGCTGTGCTTTGGATTTGTGGCCAAAACAGCATTGATAGCACACCAGTGTTTTGGCTACTGCTGAGCAATGCTTGCACGGTGTCAAGGCTTTGTTTCTCTCCTCCCTGGACCCCACATGTAAGTAAGCTGGGGCTGGACAAGAGGTTAGAAGGGGTTAGCTCAGACACCTGACCAAAACCAACCAAAGGGATATTCTATACCATATGGTGTATACTATATAATCTACTCAGCAATAGAAGCTCAGGAGAAAGAGGAAGGAGAGGTGTTTGTGGTTATGGCATCTGTCTTCCCAAGCAACCACTATACGTACTGAAGTCCTCCTTCCCAGAATGTGGCCTGCTGATGGGAAGTAGTGAATGAATTCCTCTTTTTGCTTTTGCTTTGTTACACCATCCATATCTTGACCACGAGGGGGGTTTTCATCTTATTTTCTCCACCTGTCCTATTGGGGGGGGGGGGGAGTGAGAGAGCAGCCGGGTGGGCATCTGACAGCCAGCCATGGTCAAACCGCTACAGTATCCTTTCGTTCATGTGGCCCATGTCCCTCCTGAGCCCCTGTGTGCAGAATGGGGGTTTTTCAAGATACTTAGGAGGCTGGTGAGCAATTCAGAGGGCCTGTATGAGGAACTGCCTGGGGCTGGAGAATAGGAAGGAGTACCAGGGTCAGACTGACCTTGTGTCTGTATTCCTGGGTACACAAGTGTCATTGCCCCTAAGATACCACCACAGTACCAATGCAGGGCAAGCGCCTCTGGCCTTTCCACATTGGACCTTCTGAATTGCATGGGACCTCTGCCTCTCTCCACAGCAAGGCAAAGGGGCTCATGCTGAGAGATGCACTTGTAGGTGCTGCTCATGGCATGTGCTTAAGAGCATTTCTCCTCACCCAGCAGACCTGGTGCATGTGGAGACTGTCTGGTCACCTACATAGCAGCCTTGCCTGCCCACATCAGTGGGGCCGAGAGTGCCAGCCACATGAGTCCCTTTGCCTGTGCTCTGTGGCATCCCTGGGGAGACTAGCTCCACACTCTGCCCAGGGATGTCTCTGTCACTGATTCTTCTCCAGCCCAGAGTGGACACCTCAAAGCAATCAGCTCTCCTGCAACCACCAAGGGACAAAAGGGGGATGTCTTTGGTCAGTCCCCACTGTGTATCCTCCACCTCTTGTGTGCAGATGGCAGGGAGACTCTAGTGCTCCAGAAGACAGTTCTAGCAGGTGTCACCACAATCAGAGCTTTTCTGGACTACAGGTGGTCAGACTCTACATGCTCCCTTTTCCCAACCCTTAAATGGAGTCAGCCCTTACCCTCAGAAGATGTTGAAGGACACCATCAGGACTGCTAGTTCCATGAGCCAGCTCCACACCCTGAAGAAGCAGAAGGTACAGGCCTGGTCATATCATGGTTTATGGGGTCCCTGCACACAAATCCCTTCTGTGGCATGAACAAGATGCTGGCACACATGCACCTGGCATGCCCAGCCCCTCTCCCATCTCCCCCAAGGGCTACATGTTTGTCTCCCCACCTTTGTACTCACATCCTCTCCACCTGTGAGCCCACCATATCACAAAACCTTAGCAGCCTCCTCTTGGCCCTGGTCAGGCTGACCACCTGCAGCCCCAGGAAGAGGAGGATGAAAAGGAGGGACCACGGTGACTATTTCTCTGCCCGCACTTTGGATGCTGACAAGGAGAGGTTGGCACAAATGATGAGGCTCTGCTCTATGTCCCATCCAGGCTCCCTCTTCTTGCACTTTTAACCCTCTGACCATCATTGTTTTTCTCCCATGAATTGTCCCCATTTCTGCTGTTTTATGCCCTCACCCCATCCCCAGAGCTATATGATTTAGTCAGGATCAGCTGATTCCCAACCTGAGGGATAGGGTTTTCCCCAGCAGTCCTTGGCTGGTAGCCACATGATTAAAAGCAGAGGGAGAGCGGTGGCAGGAACCCAATCTGGCATTAATAAGAGTGAAAGGTTGTTGCTTGACTGGCTGAGCAGCAGGAGCCTGGCCAAAAAAAGCCATAACAAATGGCATCATGTGTAGCAAAGCTTCTTTTTAGCACAACATGGATCTCAGTTACACCCAGCGCACTCAGCTTCCCAGCTTTGCCCTGTCCTTGCATAAGGAAACATAGAAGTCTGGAGTCTACTTGTTCCTTACAGGAAAAAAAGATAAGATGTCTTACATTTCTGCTTTAGTTGAGTTTGTGTCTTGCCCATCTCTGGAGTTGATGGTGTCCAGATGGAGGTGGTCAGGCTAAGTGGCCTGGGACTGAGATATGTGGAAAAGGGCTATCTCGCTTCTCTTTGCTGGAAGCCTGCTTCCCCCATCAGCTGGTGAAGCTGGCAAGGCGTCCATGGGCAGGGAGGACCAGGCAGGATACAAACAGTTCTTAGTCTTTGCTATCAAACAGGTCGCTGCATGGATCTGAGCCTTACTGGGACTTTGAAGGACTCAGTTGCTTTGGGACCTGCCTCTGCTGTCCTTCAGACCACAAAACCCTCATCCTTTCTTGATGCATGTGCTTGGAGAGGCTGATTGCCGTTGCAAAACTCTCTTGGCTGGCCACTCTCTGGCAAGGTCTGTATTAAGAACCTCCTTCTCAAGGTAGATCACTGCTATATTGTACAGCAAAACACACGGGGCTTTACACTTACTACTAGTTGTAGTTTATTTCAACTCCTCCATGTACAACACAGCAGGGACTTGCTGACACAGCTAAGTGAAAGTTCACACTTCTTCACAGCGTTAACTGATAGCAGATGTAGCGAAAACCTGGTCCTTAAGTCCCTGATGTGAATGTGATCAGAAGTGATTATATAGTTTAGCTACTACTATACCCCTACAAACAAGAGTGGTCCACAACTGGAAGCTTGGAGGCAGTCCATAACCTTTCTGCAATCTTGGGCATTGATTGCAGTCTGAGGAAGCCGCCGTCTACGCAAGCCAGAGACATCAAAACAGGGTATTGCCCACAACACGTTCTTTGTATGGTATTGTTAGCTAAGAAATGACATATAATATGTGGTCATATCTATCATCTGTTTAGCTACACCAGCATAATTCATACAGTCAAAGAAGTTATGTCAGTAAAATTTCCCAAGTGGGCAAGCCTCATCATGGTTTTCTGACAACCACATAATACAACATTTTCACACTGCTCAGAGCAGCAAAGCAAGCATCAGACCTGGCTTTCAGTGTAAGAAACCCTCTGAATAAAAGCAGCATGTTAAAGGCTAGGTCACCATCCAAGAGTTTTTCTGCCTTCTCTGGAATAAGGAAATGGATGAATGGTTTCTGCCCTTTTAGAATATGAATTCCAAATAAATTTTGCCAGGGACTTCAAAAATCATCATTGGAACTGGAAACCTAACAAAATAGGCAGTGTTTGGTCTGCATACCTCAGGAGAGTTTGTATTGGCAACTCTGTATCAGCAGTGGAGATGTGGCTTGTTCAGACTCCAGGTGGAAAGCAGACGGGCACAGCAGTTTGCACAGAGTATGTCTGTTTGCACAGATCTCCACTGGAAAACTCTTGTCTCTGGGCAGGGACTCCCAGTTGTGCCCTCATGGAAGTAACACATTCTTCTGCATGCAGCCTGAGTGGGACTTGTGAGTTTCCAGGCCAGTGAAACAGTCACTTCAAGGGTGAAGGCAAAGGCGTTCACCACCAAGCATGGACAGGCCAAGCTGTCAGAGGCACTGCTGTGCCAGTTGCTGAGGGCATGGTGTGGTCTCCCCATATGTCAGCGACCAACCAAAAACTGTCATTGGGAGGGGACACTCAACCAACAACATGGAGTACACCCTGATTTGCAGCAACCAATTGCTCTGGTTGTGAAAACTGCGTACCTTCTCTTGAAAGCTTGTCCAAGTTTGTACTGGGTGGAATTACAAAGGTCTACTGCGCAAGGACAACTGTATGGCTTTGCAGGGCCTTCTACGCGCAGAACCTCCCCAGTAGCATGCTAGCATGGATGTCCTATCTAGATGCACCAGCAAAATCTTTTATAGTAGAGGGCAGGAACACTTGGCAGAGAGAACCATATGGCTGGACATTTCCCAGGCCACCTGTATGACCAAACCCACCATTTCATTATCACACTGTTAATGAGTCAGAGGCTCCTCTTCCTGAGTACGTGAAGAAGATGATACCAGTACAAGCACACGTAGGTGATACAGGCCACAGTCCTGGCTGCTGGAGAAGCACAAGGCATGTCATTAGGCATGTCTGTGTGGCGGCAGAAAGGATGCTGTGACACTGTGCTGCAGCTAACGGGAAACCTTTGGAGGATGGGGCCACAGTGTTAGGTCCTATCAGCATTCCAGAATGAAGCTATCTGCACTTAGTTGGCCGAAAACCTTAAACATGCCCCAGGTTTCAGCCTGGTTAAGGAGACCTGTTGAATTGTTACCTGCAAATATGATTTTGTCTTGCTGAATACAGCGAGACAATATTGCAATCCATTGCAATATTGATGGGGTGACACAGGGTCTTAAGTGTAGGAGGGCTATACAGTAACACTAGAGGCAGAAAGTGTGTCCATGCAATAGGTTAGATATGGAGCAATGTCCTGTCATAAACAAAGTTTGGCCTCACGTACGCAGAAGTGATCAGCTTTACCATAGAATAATAAAATCATTTAGGTTGGAAAAGGCCTATAGGATCATCTAGTCCAACCTTCTTCAAACATCTCCCTATCCCCTAGACCACGTCTCGAAGCGCCACATCTAATCGTTTTCTGAACACCTCCAGGGATGGTGACTCCACCACCTCCCTGGGCAGCCTGTTCCAGTGGCTAATACCATACTACAGCCTTGCAGAAATCATAGACCAAATCCTGACATTTCTTTAGCTTCAAGAGTGGCACTGACTCAGAAAATGGTTAAATGCAGTTCTAGTTGTCTGTGGATAAAGAGGACCAATTTTCCTGTAACATGAGAGGAGCACTGTACCTGGCTATTTCAGGGCTATGGTATTTCCAAAAGGGATGGGACTTGGGCAGTCCAAGGAGTGGGAGGCAAAAACAAGCCATGAGCTGTATGCCTGAAGCCACAACAAATGGGGATGAAGGCAAACCATCCAGGTGAAAATTGTCCATGGGTGAAGCAAAGATCTGCTTGCAAAAACCTGTGTCTGAACTTGCCTACGCAAAGCAGGTGTTTGAGTCTCAGTCCAAGCCTTCCTGGAAGCTCAGTGGTGTAAAAGGTAAGAGTCAGAGCAGAAGAGATCACAGGGTTCATATCAGCAGAGGGTACAGACAAGGTAACAAAGTCCAAATCCAGCAGCTCCTTTGTTCTGTGACTCATGAGCATAAAGGGAGTTTTGCAGAATCATAGCTTCAGGCCTTTGGATGGTTTGAAAAAAGGCACCTTGATGCTGATGCACGTGCATTGCTCTCAGCTGAGCTCTGTGAGTACAGAGTATGGGTGGCATTCAACCTGTCCTAGTTTTATCCACTCACTCTGTATCATCAGCATCGCAGACAGTGGAAGAATTGCACAAAGGGTTGCCCAGCTGCTTTCCCAACACAGGCCCCCCACGACTGCAATGGGAGGTCTAGAAAGCATGGCTTCTGTGTTTTCATCCAATCTACAGGAGACTGAGAGGAGCCACAGTAATAGGCTTCATACATGTGAAAGGTCACTGCAGAAGGCAAGGGAATAAGCTGTTCTCTTTCCCACAGGGAAAAGAGTCAAACTCACGTGCCTGAAACACAATAAGATCTAGGTCAATACCATGAACCATTTCTAAATAATAAGGTGAGTGAATCACTTCCTGAGTAGGCTGGAGGATTAGAGGGCTGTTAAAGACATGTCAAAAAACATCTGACAGGCATGGGCCAGGTTTACTTAATCCTACCTTGGAGGGGAGGTTGGGTTAGCTGATCCTAAAGTCCTTTCCTATTCTGTGTTCAGTGATTTCACCAAACCTCATAGTATCCAGAGACCAAATGCAGCTATTAAAAGCTTTCTAAGATCTCTACTGGTCTGTGTTTCTTCCATTCAAAAAACACCCAACAGACTCACCCATGGTTTATTTAGGAAGGCCCATGGTTTATTTAAGAAGGAAATAGATATTCAGGGAAGGAAAACATCCTCCCATTTACTCCGTAGCCAGTATTTAAGGGAGGACTGTGAGGGGAATGAGATCCTGCAGTCTTCCTAAAAGCAGGCAAGACTTTGCTTTGGGAACAAAAAGATAGGATACAGTCAATACCAGCCTTCTCTCCTGTAAGTCCAGTTTCTTGGACTGGTGGCTTTCAATCTTTCTCTCTTTGAAAACGCAGGCCCCATACAGTGAATTTAATCTGGCCAGCAAAAGGCTTATTCTCCTTAATTACCTTTCACAGATCTTTCAGAAGTAGGGGGGCCTGCAGGACAAAGGTCATTTTGCTGAAGAGAGTTCAGATTTAATCTCTTTAAAACCAAGTGCAAGGGATGAAGCATCTGAATGTGATATTGCCTGAGGCTCTACCTTGGATTACACTCCCAGGGAGCATTTTGTATTTTGAAGATCTTCTTTGGGACAGACCAAAAAAAGAGCAGTTCAGAATTGAGAGGACTGTGAGGCAGAGGAGGAAAAAATATATCTTTTTGATTAGCAGTGACAGACTGGTCTATAAAGCCCTTGGGGCTTGTCAACAACCTCATCATAACTGCTATGCCATTTCTCACGCACTCAGGAGATGTAGCTCAGATACTGCATGTGGTATCTTCCTAGGCCATTTGCAACCCCTCGCAAAGTACCCTGACACACACATCTCACATCGGTGTCACCCCACAGCTTTGGACGCAGGATAGAAGCCTCGTGGTGAGTTCCTCACTGCTGCATTTCCCTGAGGGCTGTGGGAGTTTCTGTTTCTGCTCGTGCCCTGAGGGGCTGGAGGATGCTGTCGAGCAGCACAGAGCACTGTTAGCAGAGACCGAAATGGGTTGTGCTTGGCAAGCGCAGTGGAAAGGAAAAAGAGGGTGACCTAGGAGCATTGCTGTTCTCACTTCATTTTTCCATTGCATCCATTGCTTTTTTTCTATCAAGCCCAAAGAGAGAAACAACACAGAAACAAAATATAAACAGGTTCTCTCACCATAAGTGCTGCAGAAAGGGAGCACTGTCAGAGAAAGGAACCCAGAGAAGGTCTGGGTTGTAATCTCCATCCTTCCACTCAGCCCCTCTTCTGTCTTTCATATCCCCCAGACTTGCTTTCTCTCCAGCATCCCACCACTGCTGCCGCTTAGGGTGCTAAGCTGATGTTTGCGCTGGTGCCTCAGCTGGGTACCAAAGAATTATATCACTCGCAGGCAGGCTCTGAAGACATTTTTGGAAGCGCCACAGCTCTCCCCACAGCATATTGTCAACAGATACAATGGCTCAAATACAACAGCAATTGGAGGCAACAGGAATGTTATTGTAATCTGTGTTGCTGGGAGCAGCTTCTGGCTGCTCAGAGGGGCCAGGTGCCTTTGTGGAGCATGGACAAGCCCATTGCTCAAAGCTCAAACCACACAGAAGGTGCCCGTTTCCTGTGCACTACCTCCAAACTGCCTTTGGCAGAAGCTGAATGTCATTGGCATCTAGTTCCCCTAAAGAAACCCTGCCCTTGCCAATTGGTCTGCCATGAAGCACGGGGACATCTGGACAACAAGGTGACAGCACTGCTGGTAAATGGGGCAAGCCCCCCTTCTGGCTGGCTCAGCTGAAGGGCCAAGGAGTGAGTGGTCCCGAGAGGTCCTGTCCTGCTGAGGAACATGCATGGGGAAAAGTTGCTTTGCCACTGCCTGGACCATGCCCTACCTTCCTGAGGACTATGCATGTAGTGTGGGGCACAGGGACACGATGTGTCCATCAGGCAACCTGCTTCACCTTTCCCTGTGGGCAGATCTCCTGCACCATGAGCCTCCCTCCATCTTCGTGCAGCTGGAGAGCTAGAGCACATGGATTATCCATGCTCCACTCCAACAGTTCAGCAACTTCAGTAGCCCATTTCCATGACAGTATCACGATCAGCAGAGAAATGTTTGCAGAGGGCATGATGCCAGGAAAGTCCCTGGAGAAGGTCTATTTGGGAAATATTCCCTTTTGAGCCAGAATCTTACCCATGGTACCCATGATGACCTATCTGTCCTAGAACTGGATCCACGGAAAAGACATTTATTTTTTTGGATTTGACTGGCAATGTTGCCATCCCAGCAATGGGCACAAGGCAGGACCCTGAACTTGGCTCCCCCTTCACTGGCAGAGCTGTTGGGGCTGAGGGAATTGCAGCTGCCACAAGCCTCAGAGTAATCATGTGCTTGCTTGCAGGAAAAGTCTTCAAGCTGAAAAACCCTTTACTCAGACCTGGAAGCAGAAAAGCCAACATTTCTTCTCTCTGTAGCCTGGCTCTGAGAACAACAGTCACCACAAACTGCCTTGAAACCAGGCTGCAGCCAAAAGCACACCAGTCCTAACATCGAGGTGGAGGCTGTGTTTACACCCTGCATGTAACCTCAGGCAAGTCACCGCCTGGGCTGCCTGCACCTCAAACCTGCTAAAAGTAACCTTTCCTGATCTTGCTTTGACTCTCCAAGAACGTGGATTCCTCCGCAAGGCCAGCACATACCAGTCTTTGCATTTAGCAGGAAGATCTTACAGCTGTGCTGCTACAAGCAGCCCCTCTGGGACTGCAGCCCTGCCCCTTTAAACACTGCTCCTTCATTTCAGATGGCTCTTGCAAGCCTTCTGTAACCTGAGCAGCCAAAATGGGTGCTGGCACTGGAAAGCAGTTACACAATATGCAGGAGGTGAAGCCCTTTTGGCAGGGGCATGTGAAAGGAGATACAGGTGGGAGGCTCCAGTTGCTGGGGCGAACACCCACGCATCCCTGGAGGAGCCTGGCAGAGAAGAGATGGGCAAATCCACTCGAGTGACTGTCTCCCAGCTGCTGTTCTCCCAAACTATCTCTGCCATGAAGCACGGGGACATCTGGACAACAAGGTGACAGCACTGCTGGTAAATGGGGCAAGCCAGACCTGTCTGAGTCCAAAAAGCCACCAGAGAGGACACCTGCACAGGATGCTGTTCACCTTGCACGTTTCAAGCGCTGCCTTTTGGTGTCCAAAGTAATCAAGTCAGCCATGGATTCACCAAATAGTGTCATGTCTTTCCTCTCCCAACACCACCCCAGCTGGGGGACCATGCAAATGCAGGAAGCCCCTAAGGCAGAGCAGGAAAGGTGCTGGCTGATGTGCAGCCAGCAAACCTCTCCATACCTTGCCCTGGTAAGCATGCTGTGCCATCCCATGGAGCCAGCTTCTCTGCTAGCCAGAGCCCCACTGCTCCCAAGGGCAGGGTTTGGCTGCAGTGGGCCAGCTCTGGCACGTGTGAGTGGTGAGGCCTGTGTCCTGTTTTTTTGCACAGGCTTGCTGCCGTGTGCATTGATGTGTGGTGGGACTGTACAGGCTTGAGCTGCCCCATCTCCTCATGGATCACGTCTGAGTCTGGTCCCACCCCTGCTGCCGGGGTAATTGCTCCAACCTGTAAAGGCAGGATTTTGCCCACAGCATCATTTTTCTCGAGCAAATTAATCTACTGGTAACCAAGAAGCATGATCTAGCCCGTGGTCTGCACCATCTACCTATGTCGAAGCTACTGAGATTCTTGTTCTCCTTTTCTCCTTGCTCAAAGCCTTCAAGTTGCCAGTTCTCCAGAGAGACCCAGCTTCCAGCATGCCAGCTCACCTGTGAATGAATACCCCCATCAGCTGCTCGCTACCTTCTCCTGCATGAGCCATGCAAAATATTTGCACCTTGCCTGCAGAAAGCTCTGCACCCCTCTTCTTCCTAGCCCTTGCGCAGAAGCTGCCCTGCTTTCCCCCCCGAAGGGCTGAGCACATTCCTTCCTCCCTCCCAGCTTTACTCTGCCCTGCAGCAATTTCCAAAGCATTTTTGTGGCATTCGAGACCCAGAGACAAATTCATGAGATATGGAGATGTGGTTTTCATCACATGCTGTGATCTCCAAGTCCTTGCTAGCACAAGGGGCACTAGCAGTCCATGGGGACACGGGCACCCGCCATGCTCCTTTCCCAAGGGTCGGAGTGTGCTTACAGTTTCCCAGCTGGCTACTTTTAAGCAGAATTAAATTGCCCTCCATGAGCTGATTGGGAAAATATTGTGTCTGCACTCTCTCTCTCCCAGGTTCCTGACAGTCAAAATAATAATTACGTGGCCTGGGAAACAATGATTATTAACCATGAGCCTGGGAACTGCTTTTGCTATTCAGCTTTATGGGAATCCATAGAGCTCCTGTGGAAGGGGATTATTTACCTAGGCCCTGAGAAAAAGCCAAGGAGCCCACATGCTCCTTCTGGCTATTGTATTGCTGAATCCCACGGCGGTGCGGCTGGAGAGCAGCTTCCTCTAGCTGTCATTAATCCTTGCCTGCTTGACTGCCTCAGCACGCGGCATCCTTTGGGTCACTGGATGCTGGGAAGGCAGGCCATTGTTTCAGAACTTTTGTCCCAGACGGAGGGCTTGCTGGAGCAGAGGAACCAGGCTTTGCAGGCACCGGGCCATCAGAAAGTGACTGGCTCGCAGCCTGATGGTTGCTCAGGCCCTTCCTAGTGCGGCTGCTGGGAAGCCAGCTGGATTTGGACCCATTTTGATGAGGACGAAGGAAGGACTGGCTCTGGGTTGTCCCAGTATGAGCTGTGCTTGTACTGCATGAGCAAGCTTCCATGCATGCCTATGGCTGCAAGGAGGTGGCTCCACCACAAGCCCCCAGACTTGGGTTGGAACACCTGGGACCCTCTACCCCTGTTTCCTCCTGGTCCCTAACTTCCAGCCTGGTCTTCTGGAAGTCCCTGCAGGGGGGAAGCAAGGAGACTCAGTTTCAATTCAATGCATGAACTGAAGCAAGGGAAATGTTTCTTTTTCTCTCAGAGCTAAAAGAAAGCCAGGATCTGGAGAAGGTCTGTCTGATGGCCCCCATGAGAGGAGTTGTGCTGCTGTCCCCTGCACCGCTATGCAGGCAAAGGACACAGGGAGAGTCTGTGACTCTTTCAAACCAGCAAAACATGGGGCTGCATCAGAGACCCCCGAGCTGGTGCATCTCATGGCCCTATGTGTGATGCTGGGCTGGGGCATGCCAGCACGGCTCCATGCCTGGTCTCCCTGAAGGGGATCCAGCTGTGCAGCTGGCCTGGGCAGCCTCAGTGCCTTGCAGGGTTTATGAAGCACAAGCATGGCCCAAGAGACCTGCTCGAAGTTTGCCTGGGAGCCTATAGCAGAGCAAAGGTCCAAGTTCCGGATCCAGTCAGCACCTGGTGAATGCAGAACCATCCTATTCCCTGCAAAGCAGCACCAACCTTTGCAGTGCATGGGGAAGCAGGTTGATGATGGTCTTGGGCATTGATCCCTCCATCGTCTCCATGGTTTTGCCCAGCGAGCAGGGGAGCGGAGGGACATCCTTCCCCTCCCACATGCTCAGTGGATTCAGAGTGCTGTGGCAGCTGGACAGAGCTGCTTTCTCCAGCACAGTGCCACTATTGTCCCGCCAGGCTCCAGGGCCTCTCATCCCCACCAGGCAGGCACAGTTGGGACTTCTGTGGCCCAGCAATGCAGATGACAAGGTGAAAGGAATGGAGGCAAACCTCCAGAGCAGACAGCCCACCTTTGCATCTCCCCGGCACAGCCCCATGGCATTTTGGTATTTTGTGCAAGAAGACAGTGTAAGGGACAACACTAAGGTGGAGGCTAAACAAAGGAAAATCTAAATGAAGGGAAGGGGGAAAGAAGAGGAGAGGATGCCAAGGTGGGAGGAGCAAGGCAGAGCTGGCGAGGCAGAGCTGGGCTGAGAGCCGGAGAGGAAAAGCTGTGAGCCCCTCGGGAGCCAGGCTGTGGGAAGAGACGAGACAATGCAATAGAGGGGAAGAAGCCAGCTCCCACTCTGGGACACACCAGCCCTGTGCAAGGCTGCAATTAGGGAGAGGAGACAGCATGTCTCCTCAGGCTGTGAAGTCTCCTTCTGCCATGGACGCAGGTTTGCACAGGGGCTGGTGCAGAAATGTGCTGCCTTCTTCATGCCCCCGCTATGACTTGCACCCTCAAGGGCAGATGCTGGCATTACCTACATAGGTTTCCTCAGAGGTGCAGGGAGCTTTGCTCTCCCAGTGCTAGGACAAGGTGTATGGTGGTGCTTCATGCTTGCCATTGTGGCTGCATGGCCACACCAGAACCCCCTCCCCAGGTCAGCCCTCCTCTCCTGACTCCTAAAATAGCCATTCAAATACCAACATCCTCAAGGCAAAGAGGTTGCTTGACCAACCACCTCACAGCCAGCAACGCACCCTTCAGCAGGCTTTTTGGATTTTCCCAAATGAGGGATGCTACAGACTTACACAACTCCAGAGCACAAGCTCTCATTTTAGTGTCCTCCTCTGCACTGCGATTATCCAGCCACCAATGGAAAATTCAAGTTTGTTTGGAAACAAAGTCTCTGGGTTTGGCTTGGAAAGGCACAAAAAACACCATGCAAGGGTCACAAACTTTTAACATGAACCATGTTTGGCTGCGGCTGTACAAGAGGAGGGAGACAGAGAAGAAATAGGAGTACACATCCTTTTTGCTACCACAAAGCTTGGCTGGGAAACTCTGTGTTTCGCTCTCTCTGGACACAAAGGTTCAAGCAAAGAGTTAGACGCTCTAAAAAGAAACTGAACAAGCAGCACACCAGAGCAACTGATTTCCAGACTTGCTTTTTATGGTTCATTTTCACTGCCCAGCCAAGAGGGAGATGAAGCAGTTTCTGCAACCTTCTGCTGGAGTGACAGCAAAAGAAGATGCTCTGGAACAGCCAGAAACCCTTGGTGGGAGAAGAAGAAAGAGAAGAGCCCTAGTAAGACAACAGTGGGTTTTTCAAAATATAAAATAATATAATTAAGACTTGCAGTGTCTTTTGCTTCCTGCTCAACAGTTTTAAACCAATGCAAATGCTTTCCTCTTTTTCTGGTCACTTTAAGATTTTTTTCTGAGGGGAAATTAAATACAAGGTGTGGGAGGAGACCTGCTGGTTTCCCTGCCGTTCTCACCTGCGTGGGAGCAGTGGTAGCGATGAGTTAAGGCAGCACTGTGTATTGACTGACCTGTCATAGAGAGAAGCGTGGAAGATTACGGCATCATATTTAGAGCTGTGCAGCAATAACAGCTAATTTGTTTTTGCTTAAAGAGCGGTTAGAGTTGGTTTTGTTTCATTTTAAATGAAGACATTTGGACTCCAAAGGTCATTTCCGTGGAATAACAATGCTCCTTTCAGAAAGGGGCACCGCCAGGGTCTCCGGTACACCCAGTGCACCCTGTCTGATTTGAAAGCCAAGCTGTGGCTCAGCCAGGCGAGCATCCCCAGCACTGCCCTGCCACCCAAAGCACAGGAGGGAGGGAGTTTTGGCTTTTCCACTGAGGCATTTGCAAGCACGCTGTGCCTATTTGTCAGTAAAATGAGGATGGCGTCCAGGTCTTCTCCCCCCCTCGCCCCAACCTCAGCTGCACCCCCGTGCCTCCTGAGAGTGCTGGCAGAGGATGGTGCATCCCCAGCAGGCAACGCGTTTCCCTCATCCTCATCAAGTACCACACGAGAGTCAGTTATGACCAAAAATGCTTATTTAAAAATAGTCTATTTGCGAGTTGCAAACATTTTCCGGGTGCTGCTGACTTTAAATGGCAGGTGAACATGCATCACTGACTCCAATGAAGTTGATATCAGGATCTGTATCCACACAGGTACATCAAAGCAAGGTGATTTATCCAGTTCATGCAGGAATCTTTCAGCAGAGCTGGGAGAAAAAGCAGGCATCGTGGTTGCCTGCTCCTGTTAGATTACATTTCCTTTTCGTATATGTTTCCTAAATACCTACTCACTCAGGCTTTCAGCAGCCAGAAAGCAACGGAGCTGTGAAAAAGAAAACTTGAGGCTCAGGCTGCTCTCTGTCTTGCAGGCATCTATTTGCTGCAACTTTTCTCTCTGCTGCAGCTCAGGCCCCAGCATAACTTTTCTATCAGTTGAACAGTCTTCAAGTTTCAGGTCACTTTGCTTTAAAAGTAAATTATATTTTATTCTGTGTGGGGAAAGAATCTGCAGAAAGAAAAAAGCCTTTGGGTTAAAAAAAGTTCCCCTCTTTAGCGAGCACTTCTGTTAGTCACCCTCTCAAAAATTTGTAAACTCTTGTCTCTATATTTATCTAACTTTGCTATTTTTGGATTTGGCACATCTGTCTGTGCCAAAGGCGTGTGTATGGATGGGAGAGTATCTGCGCTCCTTGGCTGGTATTTTTGGCCAGCACATCAGTCATTACTGGAAGTTTGGGTGCTGTGGAAAGATGCAGAAGGGAGTCCCGATCCTCCCATCTCTCTGCCTCCTCTTCTTCCTCAGAGAGCAGTGTCACCCTGCCCATCCACCCACGGTGGCTCAGCAGTCCCCAGCCAAGATGACCAACATAGATGCTGCTGGGAGTGGAGAGGGCTGGATGGTCCTGGTCTGGACCTCTTTTTCCCTCCTCAGCTCTCTCATGGCTTCAGGAAGGCTCACTGTGGCAGTTGAAGGAGATCTGCACAATTCTGCCTCTCAGGGGCATGGCAGTACAGCCATGGTCTGTAGGAGAAGGCAGTTTCCTCCTCTGCTCTTCCTAAAGCTGCTCCGGTGACTCCCAGGCAACCAGTACCAGCATGGGAAAGAGCAGCATGGGACAAGTACAACTACAGTGCACAGAAAGGAAGGGGCTTCATCAACCCACACCCCTCCACAGAGAGGTGAGGGTGTGCACATATTGTACGTATACATGTGCGAGTATGTACATTAATACCCTACAGGTTCAAGACACTCAGTTTTAATTTTCTTGTCTTGCCAGGGCCTTTCCAAACCACCTCTAGCCACGGTTAACCTGGGCTGCTCTGTGCTGTGCCCAGAAGGTTGGCTGCATGGGGGAGAGGGGAGCTGCCACTCCAGGAATGCCACCTCCCCTGCTTTGTTTGGGACTGGAGGTGCCCCAGCAGCACACAAGTAGATTCCCCTGCATGCCCTAAATAGCATCAGTGGATGTTTACAGCTGAGATTGGGGATGAAACCCAGCATCTGACAGTGAATTACTCCCATGCCCCCAGGCAGTGATACCACCACAAGGAGAGACCGCTGAGGCTCTCTCCTGCTGTCAGCAGAGAGATCTGCCCTACTCCAACCAAAGCCCTGGTCAGAGCTGCTGTGCATCTACTAATCACACACAAAGCTCTTCTCAATTTCTTGGAGGCTTGTGGGAGCAATTTTTTTCAGCTCTGAAGTTTTGATTAGGGTTTGTCTTCCAGTAGCCAGGAGGTCACAGTGTCTGGATAGATCACAACCTGAACATCTGCATCCTATTACACAGCACGGTGATTATTTTTCAACATTCCCCATGTCTTCTAGCAGTGACAGTAATGATTAAAGCCTGGAGTGGATTCCTGAGTAGCGTTTCAACTTCCTTTACTTTTGCATCCTGACCGTAAACAGGAGAATAGGGCTTTCCTTGGGCACTAGGTCAGGAAGCTCATGTGCCTTATGGCGACACTGATGCGCTGATGAAAGCCCAAGCCCGGAGATGTCAGCTGGTACAAAGCAGCTGAACAAACCTGCCAAGGGGTGCCAACAATAGCAGGATGTCACTGCAGCTTGTAGGGAGGATGTTTCCATTCACTGATTTGGCTCCTGTGCCAAAAGCCATCCACTGGTCCAAGGAATAATGCCATTGTCTCCAGGAAGTGACCACAAGCAGACCCTGGTGGCTCAGAGCAAGTGACAGTGATTTGGTTTCCCATCCACAGTGCCAGAGGAGCAGGAACGTGAGGTGTGCGAGGTGAGCTTTGGACACTGCACCTCTGGGCAGCCCTGTTCACAGCTCTCACTTGGTCTGGAGCTACTGTTATACAGGGGCTCCATAAATCTTGTTGTTAGAGACTGGGACTTTATCATTCTCCTTCTTGGAGGAGGGAAAGGAGACAAGTTGGGGAGATCAAGGAGCCAAGAGGAAAAGGATTATTCAGGTCAAGCCTACAGCAAGGGGTTGGAGCTGCCAAGCAAGTACTTCAGCTGGGGGACAGCCTCAAAATTTCCCAAGCAAGTAAAGGAATTTACTTTCTCTCCTCATTATGCAAGGAGGCATTGACGAGCCCACATTTCTGGGCCGTCGGGTTTGAGCTTGTGCAGGTCAGCATTCAACATTGAAAAAACTTCTTTCACCATAATTTTTGCTGCAAGGTTTTGTAAGGCAGCCAAGGGCAGGAAACTGTCTACAAATGAGCACGGCTGCTCCGGGTGGGTCCCAGTGCTGAAAGCAGCTGCTGTCTTCTGTCTGGATCCAGCCAACGAGGAGGGAGGAGGCTGGACTTGTCTAGCTTCGTGCCCCTTCCCTTGAGAAAAGGGACTGTGGCACACGCTTGCGCGCACACCCTGCACAGCAGCTCCTGCCCGCTCTCCTTCACCATGTGCCTCTGCAGCTCTTCCCATCCTTGTCCCTCTTTACCTGACTGCTCTTTCTCTGCTTGGCTATGTCTGTCTCTTCCTAGGCATTTGCAGATGTCCTGTCGCCATGTGTCTGTCTGCACGTGCACCCATGTTTGCATGTCTTCTTTAGCTGCAAGCGCGTGTCTTGCTCTTAACAGTTGAGCAGGTTGCCTGGCAGCTCCATGCACATCTATGTGCATCTGGATTTTTCTGCTTGGTTACACTCATGTACCTCTCCCTGCGTCCACCTTCCATCGCCTGCCTGCATCTCTGCCTGCGTTTGTACATATCCCTCCATTGGCTCTATTTATCATGGTAAACAGGACAGACACGTGCATCGAAGCCACGTGCACCCAAGCCAGCTGGAATCATGCTGGTCAAGAGCTGAGACAGAGGGATGAGGAGAAGGGGGAACTCAAAGGAGAGTGAAAGAGCTATTGGAAAAGGCCCAGGGAACAGCCCACCTTCTTACTACCTATGCACTGCTCTCATGGAAAAGATCCTGAGATAAGCCTGCTCATTAAGATAATGACTGGGTGCCTGTGGAGCTGCAAGCCACCAAATTGGAGAAGTGCACAGCTCTCCTTCACCCTCCCAAGAGCAGAAAGGGTGAGGGTGTCCTGAGGCTGAGGGCTAATAGGGGTAAAGGGTGGGGGGCACAGATGTGCACCAGAGCTCTGTTGAAAGGGGAGGGCTGGATGGGGTTGGAAAAGGCAGATGCAAGGCAAAAATACTCAAATTTCATAAAAATGCAGGGTTAGCAATCAAGGCTGTTTAAAATAGGAGTGCTAATATTACATCTCTCCCTCGCACCAAAAGGATGTCTGGGGCTTACTTGTGAGGGACTTTCTTCTTCAGCTTGTAAAGACCTCCATAAAACCTTGGTTAAAACTTTGTCCCCCACAAAACAATGCTGGCCCACATCACATGCCAGCTAAATTGCCACCTACAATGGGAGGCTTCTTTACCTTACCCACAGAGAAGCAGTGAAACAGGGGGGAGGATGAGGAGGGAGGGCACTGCAGTGAAGACATGGCAAGACTTAAGTATCCAAAAGCACTAGCAAAGGGCAAGGGGGCTGTGGGCAGCTTGGACAGCAGAGAGTACCCTGATGGACCAAATTGGAGGATGCAGAGAGGCCAGGTGAGAAATCCTGGGAGAGGAGGGACTGGCAAGGTTTCTGGAGATGTAGTTGGGAGGAGGAATGGAGCAGGCTGGCTCTCACCGATGGCATTTATGTATGCAGGGAGGCAAAGCAGCAGCTGTGCTGGGGTGAGACACGGGTGGTGGGAGAGGAAGAGGCATAGAGGCAGGCACAGCACTCAGGACTAGATAAAATGAGTCAGCTCTACCGGCTGATGACTAGGGGGAGTCCTGGAAGATGTCAACGTTTCTGTTTCACTTTCTGGAAAATACCCAGCCTCGCACATGTTCGCTGATGGAAAACTACTGCAGCTGAAGTTACAAACGTGGCCGCACACTGTATGGATGGAAAGCTGGTGAGATGAGCTCTGATGCCTGGCAAGTGGCCATGCTGCAGGGTGCTGCTCAGACCTGGTGCACACCAGCCACCTCTCTCCCTGCATGGCTTTCCAGGTGTCTCTTGTCCCTCCGCAGTTTCGGCCAGCTCACCTGGAAGCAGCCAGCTCCTCTGTTTAGGTACCTTGAGATGCATATCTGTGTCCTTAGCTGCTACATCCCACCCTCCCCTGCAGAGATGCCCAACTGCAGACCAGCCTGCAAGGCCCACCAGTGTGGAGGACAGCAGGGTTTGGCCTTTTTTCTTCAACTGGCATGGTAATTTAAGGGTGGGGTTTTTTTTCCTCCCCCTCCTGCAGCACTTCTGATGCTTACAGGGATTCAGCAAAAGCAGCAAGGCCACATGGAGGGCC
Source organism: Coracias cyanogaster (assembly GCA_033124195.1). Taxonomy (NCBI): domain Eukaryota; kingdom Metazoa; phylum Chordata; class Aves; order Coraciiformes; family Coraciidae; genus Coracias; species Coracias cyanogaster. Next base: position 36,924 of record JAVSBS010017012.1, read on the forward strand.
TTGTAGTGTTGCCTGCCTCCCCTCCTGCCAGTGGAAAGGAGACCCATCCCAGGGTCCTGCTCACAGTGGGCACATCAGCTGGCAGGCAGCTTGTATTTTGAGCTTATTTCTGGCCTCTCTCACATATGACTAGCAGTTAATTTAAGAGAAATTTTAAAAATACAGTGCAGCCAAGGCTAAAGGTCAGGAGAGGGATGCCTGTGGCTTTGAGTGCTCTCAGGTACAGCAGCAAGAGGGGACACCTTCACTGCCCGTGGGGGAAGGCTAAAAATAAAAAATCTTACTATTGCTCTCTCCCTTAACCACCCATTTAAGTCCCTGTGCTTTCCACGTGTTTCTTGCTAATTAAATTTCCTCAGATGACCACGTTTCAGGGTAGAAGGCTGATGTGGTGGGTGCACAGGTCACCCAGTCCTCAGCCAGCCACAAGGAAGAAGCATGTGTGGACCCCTATGCTCCCCGTGTCCAGACTCTGGCTTTGGCTGCTTTGTAGAGTTGGATGGGGACATAACCAAGGACACGTTGCAATCTCCACTGCAGGTTAGGAGATAAGCAGCCCTGCCTTAATGAGGGCATGGTATACCTGGCAAGGCTATAGCCCTCAGATAGAACAACAGGCTCTTTCACTCCAGATGCTGGCACAGCCAGGAGCAGTCGTGGGACAGAGGGAACCATGCATGATAAATCGGCTCAGCACCACGAGCCATAGGAAGCTGCCACGTGGGCATCCTGGGGCTTCCCAGCAACAGCCACACATTGGATTCTACCAGCAATTGCAACAGCAGAACAAATCTGGAGGGCTACAGCTTTGCTAAAACAGGCTTTTTCAAGGAGGTTCAGGTGAGGATGGCAACTTTCCAGTGCAGAGGGGAAAGCTGTATTTCTGCCTCCAGTATCTGCAGAGGCAAGCCCATCCCAGAGGGAGAGGGCAGCATTGCCACAGCAAGAGACCTCTGCTTGCTGCTTGGGAGGTAAAGTCCCCACTGAAAGGAGCCAGATCTTTACTGTACATATCTAAAAGCACTGAATTATTAAGAAGAAGAAATATCTTAAGGCTGCAGGTGGAGCAGAGAGCTTTACAGATGGATGGTATTAAGTGTAATGGACCTCTGATGGAAAACCACTTGATTGTTGCAGGTTAGTTTCTCAGCTGTGGTGTAACACAAAGCAGCCAGAGGCACTGTGGTACAGATCATCATTGCTGTAGGGAATTACTGGTTTTGCTAGTCCACTGCAGCCTTTGGAAGCATTATAGTAAGCATGCGATGGGGAGATACCCCCTCCCACCCTGTTCTCCAAGAACATCCACAATCCAACCTTTGTTTTTGTGGAGCCCAGAACAGCCTTTCCCTGTCTCACCAGAGCAGGGAAACAGGCCTTGCTAGCCTACAAAGAAAAAGCCTTTCTGACCACTAGGTAAGGCCAACCAGCAATGCCTGACATGGAGGCATCAGGAAACATAATCACCTTGCATGGTGCATGCAGCAGAGGTTCAAGTGGGTACTGCATACAGGCCTTGAGGCTTAGTATCTCTGACTGGCTGGGACAGATGTGTGCCGGGTTTGTTCTGTAAAACTTGGGCTGTTTGTCAGCAGTGAGGAAACCCTCAAATACTCTGGAATAAGACTTCTTCCCACCCTCCTGCTTCCACATGATTAAGGTCATGTAAGAGCCAGCTGTTGTTTCCAAGCCTCCTGAATTTGCCAAAATTAGGCTGAATTTGTGGAAAGTGGCTTCCCAAGACCTTGGGTACTTCCTGCTTCGAATACCATGCCAAAAACAACACAGTAGTTCTCGCTCTCTCAAATTTGGTATGACTTCTTTAGTCCCACATGGAGTCACAAGTTACAAAACTCACTGATTTTGAAATCTTGAAGGTCAAATATTTTGGTTTTTTCAAGGCTGCTCAGGCAGAACAGAGCTATGACACTGGGTACAGGAAAATTTTGGAAGCTGATACCTCAAAGAAACCAGGCATCTTCTGTTTGCTAACACCAGCACCAGATGATCATTTGCTATTAAATAGCACCCCCGGGTAAAAGGCATCTCACCAGCACTGAGCACTTGCAAAAGCTTTTGCCACTTATTATTGGGATCACTGAGCAAGGCTTTTAGAAACCTTAAGAGTAGGAAAGAACAACACAGCTGAATGCCCTGCTGCACAGGGACAAGAAAGCCTTTTCTCCAAGACCAAATATGAGATGAACAAGAAAGATGAAATAACCAGGGTAGAGAGGAAGTCAAGAGCTGGAGGAAAGCATGATATGTACCAGAGCTGCAGGGACTGAGGCTTTCTATTCCTAATTAATGGACTCACTTGTCTTACTTTCTGTTCTAACCACCGTATTAACCTTTTAAATATAGAAGGCTCCTCCCTGGCTATGTACACAGCCAACCTGGCACCACCATCCATCTCAGCTATGTTGCTACAAGTTGTATTTTCAGAACCACTTGATGGGTGGATTAATGGCTGCCTTTTTATTGCCAGCTTTCAGGGCAAAAAACAAACAAAGAAAACCACCACCACTAACAACAAAATCATATGTGAGGCTTTCAAGTGTCATGAAGATGGCTTAAAAAAGCCAAGATTATTTTTTTCTTTTTTAGAGAATCTGTAGGGGTTTTATTTGCTGCTTATTTTGAGAAATGTGAGGCCTGTAAGCTCATTTTTCACACTTCCCCACACAACCCCCCAGGTTCTGGAAAAGATGCTTTATTATTTTTAAATGAAAATGTGATATTTTTCATAATTCTGTGGCTCCAAGCTCTGGAGCTTTACTGGAATAACTACTAACTGGGAGTGCTTTGCAGTGGTGCCCAGTGCAGCCACCTATGCAGAAATCTTGAGGTTTCCATTGCATTTAAGGTGAAGAGCAAGATCTCCCATCTTCTCTTTAGGGCTTTGAGAAGTGATGTTTAATATGAAAAGCATAGATTTGATATACAAATAATTGTGATTGTTGATATAGATTTGATATACAAAACAGTACAAATTGAAGATGGTTGGGTTTGAAAAAAATAATCATTATCAAGAGGGAAACTATCCAGATTTAAAAGTTCCCCTGTAGGTAACAAAAACCAAACCCCAATGGGATGCAGAAGAAGGTCTGGGTGCAGATTAAAGGGAAGAGAAAATGTAATGCGTGGTTCTAGAACTGGGAAAAGAAAAAAAAAAGGCACGACTTGCTCTCTCCATCGCTCTGCAGAACCGCGACACAGCAGCGCTTCAGCCAGAAATCTCCCGTCCAAGCTGATGTTTCTCATACTGGAAATCTGACCCCCCCCCAAAGGGCAGGGAGGGATTATTTTAACCTCTTGTTCAGAGCCAAGTCTCCAGCGGCGCTGCAACAGGCAGCACGCTGATCCGATGCTGTTACTGCTGCGGCACAGCTCCAGCCCCTGCTCCTGGTCCCCACCCAGCCCATGGTCTTACGGGTTTGACTGTGGCAGCGCTCCTGCTGAGGCCAGATCTCTGAGATGGCCCCTCGCACTTTGCGTACACCCGCTCTGGCCAGAATGATTCAGCCTCACCCTGGCTTGCCAATGACGGCTGTTGTTTTTTAGAAAACCAGGGTGACATGAGTCATTTGGTCACACCAGAGGGTGACATGAATCATTTGGTCAGACCAGCGGGTGGCCAAACGCTTCGGACTCCCTGCAGCTGGCTTAGCTGCATGGACCATCTTCAGCCTGCTGGCTGCAACTGGGCCATGCTCATCACCTGCTGTCCCCATGCCTGGAGCTGGAGGCACCTGGCCATGCCATGGGGACATATCTGCCTCGTGGGACAGGAGATGTGTGTACTAGGGGCCCACCAGGATGCTCACAAGAGGTACCCATCTCCCTGCCAACAGCCAGCCACAGTAGGAGAGCATGCCTTTTACGGCAACTCCTTTGAGCATGGGGCATCTGTAGGGACCAGGTTCCTCCTGACATCACGTTTCCCACACCCCGTCACCTTGCACGCTGGGCAGGGCTGGCTGGTACCCCCACAGAGCCTCAAGCAAGGATATGTGGGAGGAAAGGCATCCCTGCCAGGGTCACCCCTTCCCAGCTGCACCCACGGGCTGCTGCAGGTTTGGGGGCTGATGGCAGGGAGGCAGATTGCTGGTGGAGCACACCAAAGGGGAGCAAACAGGTAGTACCATAGTACTAACAGGTACAAACTACGAAGCAGCGTCCCCAGGGCTGAACCAAGCTGTGCCAAGTGCCAGCAGGGTTGGCACACCAATAACCCGCTGCTCTTTGTGCCTTGGCCACCTGTACCAGGGAGCTCCGCCTTCAAAAGTCACGACACACTGGGTTGGGCTGACTTGCTGACACAGGGCATGCTCTTGCTTAGCAATTAATTCGGATGCAAGTAGTATTTGCATGTTAATTAGTCTGCCTAAGTAATACCACATGTGGAGTAAAGAGTGAGTGCTCTTCCTCTGCTCTGAAATAACTCCATTTATAGATGAGCTCTTTGAGATGGATGAGGCTCAAAGCAGATACCAACATACTGCCTATAGTTTCCACATGGCATCATGCTGACTTTGCTGGACTGTTACGTGGGATCAGGGGAGCCTGGGGTGCTCCAAATCAAGGTGGGATGGCAGAAGTAACACAGGGCTGTCCCACCCCCCTGCACCAGCTACCATCACGCATGGGCTTTCTTTCGGGGTGATACAGCACCAGCTGCCTCCATGAGCTGGCGAATGGGAAGGAATTTGGACCCAGTGGACCTGATTACTATCCCACAGGGCTGCTGTTAAGGAGGAACACGCCACCATCGCAGCAGTAGCAAGCCAGAAGTCTGGCATTAGAACTAGCAACTGCATCCAAAGTGCCTGGCTGCATCTGGATCTGCCCTCCTAGCAAGGTGGGCTGCAGTGCTCAGCAACCTGGAGCTGTCTGGAGAATGGGGGGAGCAATGAATGGCCCCCCTGCTCCCCCCCACCCCCCCGCAGCTCATCTGTGGGTTTGAAAGCTCTTCTGGTGAGAAGGAACAGGAAGGAGCTCTGTAAAAGGCTGCCGAGAAATATTTAAATATTTCCGTTTCCAGCGTAACGTGAGTCATTTGGAATGGAAAGTTTCCATTGCCTAATAAATCTAGCGCGCTCATTTAAAAGGAGAAGAAAAAAAAAAAAAAGAACAAGGACAAGTTTTGGTGTTGGCTTGAGGAACACAGCAGTGCGGTGGAGGCGCTGACGCGCACCACCCACCAGTAGGTACGTGATGTTCTTGGCCCAGGCTGAGGCCAAGGAGGAGCAGAGGGCAACAAGGCAGGCATGGGGCAACGGGTGTGTTTGCAGCCCAGGGAGAGCCTGCTCACTCATGCTGGCAGCAGCTAGCACAGAGGAAAATTTAGGCTTGGATCAGAGCAGGTGGGAAAAGAAAACCAAACACCATTGGATGAAATTAAAATGCATGAGAAGCTTTTCAGGAGGGTTTTGCAGAGCTGCCCAAATCTGAAGCAATAGTCTGCATTACCTGACTGCGAGGGCAAATTCAGGCTGGGGTGCAGCCATGCTCAGCTGTGGCTTCTGCCCCGGGAGTGCACATTTTACTGTGGGCAATTACCCTACTGCCTTGGCAGGGATGGCTCTGGTGCTGAAGAACCCTGAATCCAGGAACCCTCAGCTTAAAACACAGGCAGTGGGATAGAGGATCAGCTCTATATCTTGAAGAAGAGAGGGCTCCGGGGAGACCTTGTAGCAACCTTCCAATACCTGAAAGGGGCCTGTAAGAAGGCATGGGAAGGTCTGTTCACAAGGGTTTGTAGTGATAGGATGAGGGGTAATGGTTTTAAGCTAGAGAAGGGTAGATTTAGGTTGGACATTAGGGAAAAGTTCTTTAATATGAGGGTGGTTGATCACTTCCCATCTTTCTTGTAGGCCCCCCATAAGTATTGAGAGGATGCAATAAAGTCTCCCCATAGCCTCTCTTCTCCAGGCTGAACAACCCCAACTCTCTCAGCCTTTCTCCACAGGAGAGGTGTTGCAGCCCTCTCATCATTTTTGTGGCCCTCCTCTGGACCCATTCCAACAGGTTAATGTCTTTCTTGTGCTGAGGACTCCAGAGCTGGAGACAGTACTTCAGGTGAGGTCTCACCAGAGACTAGTAGAGGGGCAGAATCACCTCCCTTGACCTACCAGCCATGCTGCTTTTGATGCAGCCCAGGATACAGTTGGCCTTCTGGGCTGCGAGTGCTCATTGTCAGCTCATGTCCAGCTTTTCATCAACCGGTACCCCCAAGTCCTTCTCCACAGGGCTGCTCCCAATCCCTTAATCCTCCAGCCTGTATTGATACCAGAGCTCACCCTGACCCAGGTGCAGGATGTTGCACTTAGGCTTGTTGAACCTCATGAGATTCACACAGGCCCATTTCTCAGGCTTGTCCATGTCCCTCTGGATGTCATTGCATCCCTCAGGTGTGTCAACTGCCTTTTCAGTACTAAAGCCAATTTAGTGCCAGAAAGCTTCTCCCGTTTCCCTGCTTCCCCAATATCCCAGCCTCCCTCCAGCAACACAGTGCAGCACTGCAACCAAAGGAAGAGCTTGCGGAGGGACCATGAGTGTATAGGTCAGGGAGCCAGGGGCTGCTTTCAGCAGGTGAGGGAATACACATTCAAAGTAAGTAAATGGAGCAAGACCCTCAGCAGCACCTTCTTCCCCAATGCCAAAGATAATGTGGCACAAGTGAGAACAGCATTGAAGTAACCTGGAGCCTCCTCAGCCCCTTCTCCCCGATGCTCACAGCTCTTCGAGGGGAAGAGCCAGGGGGACTGCACTGTGGCACTCTGGAGGGCATGAGTGGGAACATGCAGGCTGTGAGGCATCAGAGGGATCAGAGGAGGAGGAGAGCAGGGTGGCACCTTCCTGGAAGGCTATGGGTAGAGCTTGAACTGGAGGAGCTGCACACTTGCTGTCACCCTGATGGACACCAGAGCACCCAGTTGCTGGCAGCAGGGCTGAGGTGATGCCCTGCCCCTGTTATGGGAGAAATAAATACAGGGATGTTCCCCTCCACTTGGAAGTGCAACTTCAATGCAGAAACTGCCTCCAAACACAGCATTAGGTCCCTTGGTGTTTTTGTGGAGCTGAGACACAGGCAGTCCACGGCAGGGCTGTCATCTGAGCTGGCCAGATCAGGTAGCAGAAGTGGGACTGAGAGGCATCTTCAGTTAAGCACCACAGCATCCATTACACACTACCACTGTGTTTCCGGGCAGATAGCGACAGTGGTCCAGACACTCGTATGGCTTCCTGCCCAGGCTAGAGAAACAGGATTACTGCAAATTACTGCTATTTCTGGTCAGTCTGAGAAATACCACCTTTCCAGTCACTCGTGCCCTGTTGCAGGACCACCTTTTACACAGAGGCCAGGGCAGCAGTGTATATAATGCCCTCCTCATGACAATCTTGCATTTACAGCCAGAAACTACTGAAAGTAATGAAAGCTATTTGCATCCATGGCACAAGAAATGTTGCAGACAGAGCACTGCAATTTCACAAGAGATGGCTCTATAATCGGCAAGAAGGATTTAAACAAACAAACAGAAAGGAAAACATACTATTAACAATCCCAAATAACAAAAAAGAGAAAAACAACACAGCATCACTAACAGCAGCAGCTTTTCTGCGTGCAGAAGCAGCTGTACAGTCACAGATGGCTTCCTCAGCACATACTAAGGAGCCAGGCCAGCAGGCTGGGGGAGCTGGATCCATGTCTGCCTCCCACCCTCTGCTGCATCATCTTGGATGAGCCACAGGCCAATACACCGATACAAGTAAGCAGAAACCTAGAATATGCAACACCACAATCTTGTCTCCCTCCCCCCTCCCAAAATGATGCGCAGTACTACCTGTATCAAATGGTCATGCTCGGAAGGAGAAACTGAAGCTCCCCCACCTTAAAAGTCCTACTAAACCCAACATGAGTCTTACCCAGTTCTTATGGGCGCTCAGAGTTGGGCTGATGCCCAGCACACATTCATGTCTTGCCTAGGTCAGGGAGAGGAGAAGGTCTGAAGATCCTCTTGAGGATGTCATGGTGACAAACTGAAGGGAAATGGAAGCAAGAAAAAGAGGGAGTCCAGGTGATTTGAATGGTCTTCTTCTTTCAAAGCACTACCACGTGTTTTACCTCACAAGTTTTTCAAATGAGACTCCAGCACCTGCATGTCATTTGGCCGGGGTTTTGTTAGGGGCTTTTCCAGCTCTTAAGAGCAGACTACTGAAAAAAAATCAATAAAAGAGAAGTTTGAATCGCATCCACTTATAGACTGATGCTTAGATTGAGCTGTTGTCCAGTGTACGTAGCTAAGAACCATTTTATTGTTACCACATAGCTCTGCTGTCAGTATTACAAGACTCTTTGCTGGGCTGACATTAGTACTTCTGCCTATTAAGCTCTAGACTTTGGCACATGTTATAGTTTTCCTTTATTATTGATCACAGACTGGATCAGTCTCTCTATGAACTGAGACAGGGATGTGCCTGTTCATATCTCCAAATTTTGTGTGAAATTTCAGTGTAGGCTTAGCACAGAAAGACCAGCCTCTCAAAGAGGTATGCCCGCCTTGGTGGGTGGACCCGGGACATCTAGGGGGCAGATCACGACATCTGCAGTGCCCTGGACACAGGGTAAAACCAGAAATGTTTATTAGGGCTCTCCCTAACTGCTTTAGGCTGTATTTTAACTATTGAGTATTGCCAAAATTTCTATTTGTTTTCTGAGATGTTTCCTGTTCAGAAAAACATCCCCAGACCCCAGTGACCTCCCATTCACTAACCATGTGTTACGCAGAGCTCAGTGAGAAGATGCTGGGTTTGGATGCTATCATGTTTTTCATAAATTACATGTATTTTGGATGTAAACAGTGACTGTTTGTTGAAGTATTGTTTTCTGTTTTCTTGTTTTGATTGTAGACTGAAGGTTCAAAGAGATTCAATTTCAGAACACTGAGAGTGGCCTTTGCTGTGGTTTCCTAAGTAAAAGGAGAAAGTTAAATACTGTTAACACAAACAGGGTTGTGATCCTCCACTTTGTGTGGAAAAACCACTCTTGTTAAATCGTACCAAATGAAAGCAACCACTTGCTACAGCTTCTCCATGCTGCGATCATATTATTGGCTTTGCCCAGGCTGCCTGATAGGGTTGTTGCCACCTCCACATCCCAGCTGCCCTCACATCCTGACCTTTGTCACATCCCAACCTCCATCAGTCCAGCTTGCCACATGGCTGTTGCAGGCATAGTAGGGATCATCTCAGGTCTTTTCTCTTGTTTTGGGGTCTTTTTAACAGCTCTTGAAGTACTTCAGTTTGTTGGAAGGTTGGTACCCATGTTTTTAGGTGTTGCTATCTCCTTTTCATAGGCTCCAAGTCCATGTGTGTCACGGGGTTTGACTTTGTAAGCTCTGATGTCTCACTGCTGTGCCTCAGATTCCCCTCTCAGTGCCTGGTAGAACCTAACTGAAGCCATTTTCAGAAACATTATTTTGTTGCAGCGGTTCCAAGAGGCATATTAAAGACTGGAGACCTCTCTGCATGTGGGCTTTAGCAGGATCACTGCCTTTAAGAGCCTTTAATACAAGATCAGACAGCACCTGGGTGCAGGCTGCCTTATCTAACAAAGTCACCAGGGCAACGGGAGGACAATATTTGATGGGGCTCGGTCTCCTCCTCTCAGCAGTGCACTTTGTGTGGTGCTTGCAGGAACAGCTGCCTTAGGTTCCTGCCGGGTGCACAGGCAAAGCAAGCTTGGGCTCTGTCCTGAGTACACGTTGCTAGCGTACCTATAGAGAGTGGTGGAGGAAAACACAGCCTAGGTCTGGCTAGATTGGTACATACATTATATAATGTATATTGTATGCATATTGCATATGATCATCATCACTTACTAAAACCTTCAGCAAGACCTGAGATTCCTTTACTGAGAGCAGCCTCTTTCTCCATAGGGATGCATTTGGGGCTGTATGATGCCATGGAGGGAGCAGCTCCTGAGAGTACATAGCTGCTTTCACTCCACGCAGCACTGGCTCAGACTGCCACTACACCCAAGGGGTTTTTGCCCCTGCTCTGCTCCCCCCATCGCTGTGGGCTGAGAAGAAAATCCTCCAAGTGCTGCCAAAGGGCTCTGCCTCTGAAGCAGCTTTCCCTGCTCCTCCTGGGGCCAGGACCGTACTCAAAATCAACATGCTGTGTGGAGGTCCCAGGGGCAGCTCAGGACTCTGGCTGGCCCGGAGAGGAGCGGCAAGCATTCCCCCGTCCTGCTGCAAGGTTAAAGAGTGTCATGGCTAGATTTATGCTTTCCTGTTGTGCGAGTGCCCTTTCTCAGTTTCTGTCAGGCACCAAGAGGGGAACACAGTCTGTTACCGTCTTTTTTTTATTGTTAACGTTGGATGTGAGTTCCCCAAAGTCATATACTGAGCATCTGGCACTGCCAACCCCTGCATGCTGGCACTTCATCATCCCAAACCGGGGGATGTCATTAGTGATCTGTGTGGCTGTAGCACTCATGAGGAGCAGGGTGCAAGTTTCTCATCCATCTGCTCCCCCTCAAGCGCGTCCTCATCACCCCTAAAGTTGTCTTTGGTGTCTGGAAAGGCTCTGGTGGCTTTCCAGCTGTTTAGATCAGGATCTCCTTCATTACTCTGAGGTTTCCCTAGGGGCTTGCATTGTGTTAAATTTCAGGAAGCACAATGAAACTGAAGATCTTTCTATGCCAGACTCCTGCCCTGAAGTACTTAGTCTCTAGGGAACGGAGAACAGACAAAGGAGAAGAAAGAGGGTACAATATCTGAGCAAAAGATCAAGCTGATGAGAGAATATATTATTCATTAAGTGTATCTCCAGGATGAATAGCTAAGTGAGCGTGAGAACAGAGCTTACAGTTGTCTTAGGTACAGTTTTAAAAAATTGATGCACCTATTTTTATGTCCACTTTTTTGGACAGCTGTTTATTTTGTTTGGGATAGGACTTAGTCTAGCCACCATTTCTGAAAGTGGGTATATTTATATGTTCCCACTGGTTTCACTGGTGATGATGGGATATGCATGTGATTAGGTGAGTGCATGAACTTCCTCTGAACCTGGAGCTCCCCAAGCCAAAGCAGTTCTCTTTACAGATTTTGCCCCCCAACTGGCTTTAACTGTCCTCTGCCTACGGGAAAATAAAAAGGACAGATTTCTGAGCTGCACTATGGCAGTCAACATGTTAAAAAAGCCTTTTGGTGGGGTTTTTGTAATGCCCGTGGAGAGAGCTGCAGGGGTCTGAGTGTGTTTCTGAACTTGATGGTAGCTGGGGTCTCACCATGAGATCTGCCTGTTAAATGGGCTCAGGATGGAGACTGAGGCTCCTTTGACCCATGATCACATTTCTTTCTAGCAGGAGAGATGCCAGAAATTCATTTGCATCCTGCTTTCCCAACCTGCCAACTTTTCTCTTATTGCTACTTTTAATACTCGCCAAATCTGCCCAGAGGTGCTTGCAGAAGACCACCTAGCTAGTTTATTCACACTGAAGGGCTCCTGTTGACTTTTGGAGGGTGTCTCTTGTCCCCAGACTGCTGAAGGACTCACAGGGCACTGTGCTAAATGTGCTGGAGTGGGAAGGAGCTGGGGAACAACAGTTCAGCTCAAGGACCTGGGCCTCCAGCACAGCGGTAATGAGAATTAAGTGGCTAGTGCCAAGGGCATCCCCCTCCCAGCAGTACTGCGCTTCAGTGCACACGCAGCTTTGGTTTCTGGCATCATTTACACCCCCTGGGTTTTCCTTCCCCATGCAAGCCCTCTGTTCAGGTCCTCATTTGGGAAGCAAAGGAGACTGAACCAACCCTGTGGGGTCTGGGGGCTGCAGAGCTACCCCACATTTCAAAGTGGGTGCTAAAACCCTTCTGCCCAAAACTAAGCAAGAAGCCAGCTAAACAAATTCTCCACAGCTCCAGCCTCTGCAATCACTTTCTACTCCCCTCACCGCCCCCAGTAGAGGCAACTTTGCACTGTCACACAAAATTAAACTTACTCTTTATTCTCCAGTCTAATCTCTCCCTCCACAATATGATTCTGAGGTTTAATCTGATTACAATCCTTCATATCACACTATAACAAATGGCCCCAGCTGCCAAGCTAAGCAGTTTAATGAGATACCATGTTGGCTATCAAATGAAAGGCAGAGGAAATACTGCAAACAAAGGCATTGTGTGCTCAGTCCCATCCCTGGGACATGGTGCTCAGGCTGCGAGGAAAAAACATGTGCAATTAATGTTATGCCACTTCAAGGAGAAAAGAAAACCTGCCTTTCTGCAAGAGTTTTGGTGGAGAGCTATGCTTTACCAGGCAAGGTGGAGGGTGCTGCGTGACTGGCAGCTCTGTGGTACAAACACAACGTTTGCTGGCCGTGGGGGTCTGAACACAAGATGCAGGAAATGCAGTTTGTCTTTGTTCAGATGTTATTACATCTGATCTAAACACAATAGCCTGAGATGTATCACATGGCAGATCAATATCCTTGTCTGTTAATCCAAATGCAATCAGACATATTCTTTTTTTTCTTCCTGCCTAGATAAGACCCACCCTTCCCCCTCAGAGCTGCAGCCATAACGCAATTCCCTCTCAGCAGCTAATGGCATTCATAAATTACACCCAAGATCTATTGTTCGTTTAATCCTTTGTGCTGCTATTAACTCTGGTCACTGATCTGTTGCCTCTCCAGTCTATGGTATTTTAATGACACAGCTAGAAAACAGACAAACTCTTCAGCTTAGTGGTAGAAAGGCAGATTTGTGTTATGAGGAGGGACGGCATCTTCCACTGACTCCAGGAGAAGAAGTGAGGGAGAAAAACAGGCCAGAGCCAGCTGTCAACTGGGAAGCACCAAGAGGAACAGGCTGAAATACACTCACTGGTTCTGACTTGAACTCAGGTCTCACTGAGATGAATCTGTTGGCTCACACCCTTGGGAATTCAGTTCAACGTCCAACGCAACCGAACTATGGCGAGCCTTTCAACCAGCCTAATCTGGTTTGGCAAAGGAAATCATTGACGATAGTCGCTCCTGCTTTGAAGTTGTAGTTATTTTTTAAGGGAACCTGACCCTTGAGTGTGCTTTCCTTTTCAGCACAGTGGCTCTGCCGCATGGATTAGTACTATCTATGTGACATACCATTGCAGGAGAGACTGATGAGACCTCCTCTGGAACATGGCAAACCACTCTGATTGTCCGTACTGAGGTGAATTACACTTGGAAAAGTTGCAGAGCAGGACAGGAACAGAGGTATTTATCAGAGAAAAGGAGACCAAAGACTTTGGCATATCTAGTCACGTTCAGCTAAAGCCATGAAAGCTTATGATTACATTTGTGATGGCTGCATGGTCAGCAAAGCCTATGGAGGGAGAACAGCAGCTTGAGTCTGTACTGGTGCAAAACCAGACAACACTGGCTGTGAACACATTTAGGCTGAAAGCTCAAAGAAATCTCCTAATGATCTGTATGGGCCCAAAACGAATCTTCTGTTCAAGGAGCCACGGGCAGAGTACGTTAACTCCTTTTGAGACAGCTCTCTGTTCATTCAGGTGAAAGGATCAGAAAGAGCAGTGGATAGATTTGGTGACTGATGAGATTTCTCCGAGCCACGTGTCCTTACTCTTTTAAAAGAGGATCACAGGAATTCACTACCTGATGTTAATTTTCTTTAAAATTCTTTTGTGAGGCATTTTTTAGTTTTCCTGAGCTGTATTTTCTTTTTGGTTCATTACCAGCTTGGAATTAGACTTTTGTAAGCTCTCTTGAATTAATAAAACTCCTTCCCTGGATAGCATTACCTAGCCCCCTTGAGATACAGCAAAAGCAACCTTGCCCCTCAGCTGTGTCAACCCAGCTGTGTCAGTGACAATATTGGCACCAGAAGGGGCTATGACCTGGCCTTTGCTGCTGGGACGTGGTGCAGAAGCAGGTGGGTCTAAGGCTGCCTGTAGTTGTGGCAGAAGAAGTTTGGCTGCTTGGGTTGCTGGATAACAAACAGTACCCACTTCCTCAAGGCAACAGCAAAAAAGTGATGGGCCAGATCCAACTGGGCCATGGCCTGCGATCAGGTTCTAGACCACCCTGCATTTAAAGTGGTGCCCTGCCAGGCTGCAGAAGGCTTGATGCGTATTTCTTTGAGCTGTTGGCCTGCATAGCTGCCCGATTCCAAGGGTGGCTTCTCTAAGAAAAGAAACAAGAAGATATTTAGCTTCTTAATCCAGAAAACTTTAAGTTGCACAAGCCACGGTTGTGCAGCTGGTAATTACCACCACCCAGGGGAGCCTGAGAAGATGCCATTCTTTTTTTCTAATTACTACAAAGCCTTTCAAACTGATTAATTCTTTCCTTGATGCATTTCCTTGTAATTTCTGTTCGTGAGGATGGTAAGAGTAAATTAGAGAATCTTTCCTGTGCAACATACATTCAGCACTCTCCACGGGCCTGGTCTCTGGTAGCATCTGTGCATTCCTTATCACGCGTCTAAGAGATGTTTTTAAAGCCAGGCTCTGATCCTGTCCTTTCTTTCAAACCAAAGGTGTTGCTTGGAGCAGAACTGTGTCATGAGAAAAGCATAACCTCCATTTATTTGTGCTGCAACAGCTTCGGTCAAAAGATGCTAAAACACATTTGCTACCTGTAGCTGTTTAATTTTCTTTGAGACTACACATCTTTCTGCAGCTAGGGAAGGCAGACCCCAAAGAGGTCAAGGGCACCACACACTTCTGATGGCAAAGGTTGTCCTGATAGAGTGAGTGGGATCTCTTGCCATGTTTTGAGCAGTGGTGCTGTGTCACTGTCTCATACAATATTGCAAGGGCCTCAGATGAGAGTCCTGGTGGGGGCATGGAAATAAAAGTTAAAAAGATGTTTATACTTAAACCCAGCAATCCTAGCATTGGTAGGGAGAAAAATATTGAGTGTGAAGGCAGAAGTAGCCTATTATCGGTCACTGTCCATGTCTCAGTTTCACTCAGAGGGGCCGAGCTGCTCGCACTGGGAAGATAGTTTGCAAGGTACTCTACCCTCCATTGCTGGGCATCACTCCAAACTAAAGATGGAACCTAAGGGGAAGGCAGATAATCTGTAATGGTCTCTTTATACACCTAGGTCCTGGGACATAAAGGAGAAAAGACATGCACTCAGAAATTAAAATTCCCACCAAATGGGTGGCATCAGAAAACCTGTTTAGAGAAAATCTCTTGGGGGTGCAGGGAGGGAGGGGTAGGAGCAGAAGGGGGAAAAGAGGGAGAAAAGATGCCTGAGAGGTAGGCATACATGGGAATTGTGGTCACGTTGCCTTCTCAGAGGTCCCATGGCCCAGCTCCACAGAGAGAGGGCAGGACGCATACTCTGATGGAGCAGAGTGGTAGCTATTCCCGCAAGTTCCCTCCTTCCCAGAACCCTGCCTGCACTTTGCTTGTCAGTGCTCTCCCCAAACCAAGCCTGTTGGGAATTGCTGCAAGCTCATCTTTTGCTGCAGAAAGCAATAAATCCATATTCTGGCTCTTGGAGTGTTTCCCAGAGTTCAGAGGCTTTTTAGCCGAGTCTTGCTATTTATTAGAAAGCTCTTCCATAGTCTCTTTCTTCTCTCCTTTTTGGCAATAGAATTTAACATTAAATCCATCAAGTTCATTTGTCTCAGTTCAGTGATAAGTATCAAGATGCCAATTTTAAGAGCAAGTGAGATCCGTGTGCGTGTTTGAGAGACATTGCCCTCTAGTGACTTCAAAGCAGACCATGTGAAAAGAATAAAGCATCACGAGTTTTGTACGGTTTTATGTGATGAACAAAGCAACACATTTCAATCTGAAGTTTCTGGTAGATGGAGGGTGGTGAGGGCTAAGAATGCCCCATAGCAGTAAGGAGGCCCTTAGCACCCACCATGAACCATCTCAGCACCTCTCATCACAGTTAAGGCTCCAGCACATGGCACCAGTGAGGATCACACACACCTCTCCTGCCAAGCCAGCAGCCAGCAACAAGCTACCTTGAACAAGCCACCTTTTGAGTACCTTGAAAAACACCCTCAGTTAGTGCACAGCCTGAGCGCTGTCACCTTGTGCAAAGGCAGTGGTGGCCAAGAGCTCAACTGTGAGTCATTCTCTCAGAGCTGCTGTTTCATACCTCCTGAACAGAGGATTTCTGTAAACACACACCGCAGCCCATGTCTTGTTACAAACACACATTTTAATTTCTCCCTCTTCTGCTTATGTGACTGCTTTTAGAATGTCTGTTGTTCCTGCGCGCTCTGCTTCATGTGCATGCCAGATAGTTCCCTTCTGGCCACTGTTTGCCCCTTCTTGTTTTACAGACAACTCAGTTGAGAAGAGAAAGCAAAAAATCGAAGCCAACCATGAAGAAATTATTAAAGTAAAGAATTATCCTTCTTTCCCTGGTAAGGCCTTTGAAAGTCAGCAAATACTCATGAAAGCAATTAAAAAGAGAGGGAGAATGAATGGTTATCACATTCCTTCCAGATGCTCTAACAAAGATGGAGCTTTTGATTATATTTCCTGTACTTCAGGAAAGTCCATGTTTTTCAAGATGTTAGTTTTTTTAAAGAAAAGTTAAAGATATGAAACAAACTTATGCTATAAACGAAACACAATGTGATATCCTTGTATGGAGGAAAACCTTGGGATAAATGCATGATTTTACAGTAAGTAAGTGAAAAGCTATTTGCAGAATTTTTACTGTGATAAGAAGTGCAACAGGTACACAGGTGTTTGTTATTTTTTTTTATCAGAGACATGCTGCACAACTCTCTCACTACCACAAAAACTGCCTCACAACTCTCCCTCCCCCAACTAGAACTGTATGAGATGACATAAGATAGTATGTAGTATACCTCAAACCTATCTCTAGGATAGAATTATTTTTTATATTCAACTCCTTCAATGAACATATTAGTTCCTCCTTCAAAGCCTTTCCCTTGCACTTTGCTTGTGGCCAGCTGTGTCATCTCTTGCTGTTCCCGAGAAAAAGCTAGAGATGGTTCCTGTGCTTTTGTGGTCAGTAGCAATGTACCTTCCAGGGCAGACCTTTGGTTTTATATGGTCATAATGATATTTTCTGTGGCAGCATATGCTAGCTGATGCATTTTCCTGTGTATAAACAAGCAAAGAGAGAGAGAGAAAAATAATCATCAGAGTTGTCTCAAAGCAGGGCTCCATCATTCTGTGCTTACTTACCGGCTTTGCTGATTCATTCCTGGCTGTGAGAGGCTGGCAGAGCAGCAGTCCCTTCCACCTCATGGCTCTGCAGCACATGGTGCATGCCCATGATTTCACTTCATAGCAGGCTGTGAACCACAACAACTGAGGACTCTGATACACAGCTGCAGCCAAGTTAAGCTATCACCACTGAACTACTTTTCCTCCTGGCTACAAAGGGAGATAAAGTCTTCAACAGCCACAACTAAATCCCAAATGGATTATGTATCAGAGCAGTAAAATATCAAAGTTGGGATTAAGAGCCCTGAACATTTTTTGTTGTCCTTTCAAACTGCTTTTGCCCTCCTCCAACTTCAGAAGCTAGCCCTTCAACCACAAGATAAAACCAAAACAAAACAGGAGACGTTACTTCATAGTCACAGCTGCCTGACTTTGCTCGGCAGAATGGCATGTCTTTACCAGAACAGCTTTGCTCACCAGAAACAGAAAAGCCACTCTTTAATGGAGGGGGAAGGGGGGAGATGTGCCATCACAAAACTTCCACTTGTGCCCCATTTAGAAAGGAGCCCAGAGAACAAAGGTTTAGCAAGGAAAGTTACCTTTTCAAAACAGTTCTGTGCAATGCAGTTAACCATGTGGAAAAGCAACTTTGAGGGTATTCCCAGGTCCTGAGCAAAGAGAGTGCCAGTTTTCCAGTAGGGTCAGATCTGTGTACAGTGGGATCTGATGCAGGAGACTAGTACAAGAATGATCACACAGCTGGGATCCTGCCTCACGCATATCTTGTCTGCTAAATAATTAACTCTAGAAGAAAGCTTCCTCCTATACTTGGGTGAAGGTTATGGAAGTGAATTGGAATGGCATGGGATAGAATAGAACTATTTGAGTTGGAAAGGATCTACAATGATCATCTATTCCAACTGCCTGACCACTTTTCGGCTGACCAAAAGTTAAAGCATGGTATTAAGGGCACTGATGAAATGCCTTTTAAGCGCTGGCAGGTATGGGGGCATTGACCACCTCTCCAGAGTTTGTTCCAGAGCTTGACCACCCTCTCGGTAAAGAAATGCATCCTCATGTCCAGTCTAACCCCCTCCTGGTGCAGCTTTGAACCATTCCCACATGTCCTATCACTGGATCCCAGGGGGAAGAGACCAGCA